>RXID01016525.1:0-10410 GCA_005019695.1 Trichopus zeylanicus subsp. travancoricus
GAAGTAGGAGTAGGAGTTGTAGTAGGAGTAGTAGTAGGAGTAGTAGTGGTAGTAGGGGTAGGAATTGTAGTTGTAGTACTAGTTGTAGTAGTAGGAGTAGTAGTGGTAGTAGTAGTAATAGCAGTAGTAGCAGTAGCAGTAGTAGTAGCAGTAGTACTATTAGTACTCGTATTTGCAATCGTAATAGTAGTAGTAGTAGAAGCAGTAGTAGTAGTAGCAGAGCTAGAGGCAGTAGTACTAGTAGTAGTAGAAGCAATACTAGCAATAGTAACAATAGTAGTAGTGGCAATAGTAGTAGTAGAGTAGTAGGAGTAGTAGCAGTGGTAGTAGCAACAGTAGTAGTAATAGCAGAAGTAGTCGATGTAGCAGTACCAACAGTAGTAGTGGTAGTGTTGTTAGTACTAGCAGCACTAGAGGTAATAGCAGTAATAGTAGTAGTAGTAACTATAGTTGTAGCAGTACTAGTATTAATGGTAATAATAGTAGTCATCGTAATAGCTGTAGTAATAGTAGTTTTAGGAGTAATAGCAGAAGTAGCCGTGGTAGTAGTGGTAGCAATAGTAGCAGTAGAAACTGTAAGAGCTGTAGTAGCAGCAATAGCTGTATTAGTAGTAGTAGATGCAGCTGTGGAAATTGTAGCAGTTGTACTAATAGTTTTAAGAGTAGTAGTAGTTGTAATAGTAGTTTTTGTTGTAGTAGTAGCGGTAGTAATAGTAGTAGTAGTAGTAGTGGTCGTCGTAGCAGTTGTTGTAGCAGTAGTAGATGCAGTAGTAGTTGCACCAGTGGAAGTTGTAGGAGAAGTAGTTGTGGTAGTAGTAGTAGCTCTATTAGTAAAATTAGTAGCAATAGCAGTTGTAGTGGTAGTAGTTGGATAAGTAGTAGTAGTAGTAGCAGTTGCCACAGTAGTAGTCATAGTAGTAGTAGTGGTAGTAGCAGTAATAGTAGTAGTAGAATTAGAAGTAGTAGTCACAGAATCAGCAATTGTAATATGAGTAGTAGCAATAGCAGTAGTAGGAGTGGTAGTCGCATTAGTAGTATTAGCAGCAGTAGTAGTAGTAGTGGTAGTAGTAGGATAAGAAGTAGTTGTAGCAGTAGCCGTAGTAGTAGTCGTTGTAGTATTAGAAGTAGTAGTAGCAGTTGTAGTAGAAGTAGTAGTAGCAGTACTAGTACTAGTAGCAGTAGTGATAGTCGCCGTTGTAGAATTAGTAGTAGGAATAAAACTACTGCTACTACTACTCTTATTGCTACTACTGCTGCTGCTGCTATAACTATTGCTAGTGCTATTGCTACCACTGCTGCTGCTACTACTATAGTTGTTGCCTATAGTTACAGTAGAGGCGGTCGTAGTAGTGGTAGGTGTGGTAGAAGATGTAGCTGTAGTACCAATAGTAGTAGTAGTAGTAGTAGTCATAGTAGTAGTAGTGTAGTTGTAATAGTAGTAGTAGTAGTACCAATAGTACAAGTAGTAGTATTAGTACTAATAGTAGTAGTACTAATAATAGCAATAGCACTGATTGTCAAAGTAGCAGTAGTGTTAGTAGGAGTAGCAGTAATAGTAGTGGGAGAAGTATTAGTAGTAGCAGTAGTATTAGTAGTAGTAGAAGAAATAGTTTAGCAGTAGTGGTAGTACTAGCAGAAGTAGTTACAGAAGTAGTAGTTCTAGTACTAGAACTTTGAGTAGTCACAGTAGTAGTAGTGCTTGTGGTATTAGTAGAAGCAATATTAGTAGTTGTAGTAGTAGTAGTAGTAATAGTAGCAGTAGGAGTAGTAGTTGCAGTAGTAGTAGCACCAGTAGTAGAAGCAGTAGTAGTAGAAGTAAGAGGAGTAGTAGAAGCAATAGAAGTAGTTGTAGTAGAAGTAGTATTAGTAGGAGAAGTAGAAGTAGTTGTAGTAGTAGTAGAAATAGTAGTCATAGTAGTTGTAGCAGTAGTAGTCGTAGTAGTAGTAGTAGTAGTAGTAGTAGCAATAATAGTGGTAGTCGTAGTAGTAGTAGTTGTAGTAGTTGTTGTAGCAGTAGTCGTAGTAGTAGTAATAGTAGTAGTGGTAGCAGCCGCAGTAGTAGTAGAAGTAGTAGCAGTAGTAGTAGTAGTATCAGTAGTAGGAGTAGTAGAAGAGGTAATAGCAACAATCGTAGGCATAGTATTAGTAGTACTAGTCGAAGCAGTAGCAGGTGGAGTAGTAGTAGTAGTAGCAGAAAGAATAGAAGCTATTGGAGCACTGGTAGTAGTAGGTGTGATCGTAATTGTTTGAGCAGTAATAGCAGCAGTAGAAATATAGGTAGTTGTAGTAGTAGTAGAAATAGGAGTATCAGTAGTAGCAGTAGTGGTTGTAGTAGTAGTAGTAGTTGGAGAAGTAGTAGTTGTAGTAGTAGCGGTAGTGGTAGTAATAGTAGCAATAGTAGTAATAGTAGCAGGAGTAGTAGTAGTTGGAGCAGTGTTAGTAGTAGTAGTAGTAGTAGCAGTCATAGTAGGAGTAGTAGTTGTAGCAGCAGTCATAGTAGGAGTACTAGCAGTTGTAGAAGGAGCAGTAGCAATAGTAGCAGGAGTGGCACTTGTAGTTGCAGTGGTAGAAGTGGTAGTAGTGGCAGTAGTAGTTGGAGTATCATTATTAAAAATAATAGTAGTTGTAGTAGTAGTAGTAGGAGTAGTTGTAATAATAGGCGTTGGAGTAGAGGAAATAGTAGCCGCAGTTATAGTAGTTAAAGCAATAGTAGTAGTAGCTGCAGTAGTTGTAGTAGTAGTAACAGCAGCAATAGTAGTCATTGATGTAGCAATAGTTGTAGCAGAAGTAGTAGGAGGTGGAGAAGTAGTTGTAGTTGTAGCAGCAGCAGCAGTAGTAGTCATTGATGTAGCAATAGTTGTAGCAGAAGTAGTAGGAGGAGGCGAAGTAGTTGTAGTAGTAGTAGTAGTAGAAATAATAGTCGTAGTAGTAGCAGTAGCAGTAGTAATCTTAGTAGTATTAGTTGTAGTAGTAGTAGTAGTAGTAGTAGTAGTAGTAGTAGTAGTAGTAGTAGTAGTAGTAATAATAATAATAATAGCAGCAGTAGTAGTAGTAGTAGCAGCAGCAGCAATAGTAGTAGTAGCAGACGTAGTAGTAGTTGTTGTTGTAGCAATAGTCGTAGTAGTAGTAGTAGTAGTGGTAGCAGCCGTAGTAGTAGTAGAAGTAGTTGCAATAGTAGCAGTTATATCAGTAGTAGTAGCAGAAGTAGTAGTAGCAATAGTAGTAGGCGCTGCATTAGTAGTAGTAGAAGCAGTAAAAGTAGTTGTGGCACTAATAGAAGTAGGAGTGGTAGTAGTAGTATGAGCAGTAGTAGCCATAGTATGAGTTTGCTATAGCAGCGGTAGAAATATAAGTAGTTGTAGTAGCAATAGTAGTGGGTGCAGTAGTAGTAGTTGGAGTAGTAGCAGTAGTAGTAATTGCGGTGGTAGCTAGAATAGTAGTAGCAGCAGTAGTAGTGTTAGCAATAGTTGTAGTAGTTGGAGTAGTATTTGCGGTAGTGGTAGTAGTAGCAGTCGTAGTTGGAGTAGTAGCAGTAGTAGGAGGAGTAGTAGCAATAGTAGTTAAAGTTCCAGTTGTAGTTGGAGTATCATTAGTGAAAATAATAGTAGTTGTAGTAGTAGTAGCAGGAGTAGTTGTTATAATAGTGGGCGTAGGAGTAGAGGAAATAATAGCAATAGTTATAGTAGTAGGAACGGTAGTGGTAGTACTAGTAGCAGCAGCAGTAGTTATAGTAGTGTTGGTTGTAGTTGTTTTAGGAATGGTAGTAGTTATATAGTAGTAGCAGTAGTAGTAGTTGTTATAGCAATTGTAGCAGTGGTAGTAGCAGCTGGAGTAGCAGTTGTAATGGTAGCAGTAGTCATAGAAGTTGGAGAAGTAGCAGTAGTTGTAGTAGTAGTAGCAGCAACAACAGTAGAAGTAGTTACAGTAGTAGTAAAAGTAGTAGTAGCAGAAATAGTAGTAGTAGTAATAGTAGTAGCTGTAGGAGTAATAGTTGTAATATTATTATAAGTAGTAGTAGCTTGACTACTAGTAGTAATAGCAATAGCAGAAGTGGCAGCAGGGCGAGTAGTAGTAGTTGTAATAGTAGTAGCAGTAGTAGCAAGGATAGTAGTAGTAGTCATAGTAGCAATTGCAACAGCGACAACAGTAGTAGTAGCAGTAGTAGTAGTAGTAGGGTAAGCAGTAGTAGAATTAGTAGCAGCAGTAGTTGTTGCAGTAGTACTTAGAGATGAAGTAGTAGTTGTAGTATTAGTTGTAGTAGTTGTAGCAGCAGTAATAGCAGCAATAGTAGTAGCAGTAGTCATAGTGCTACTAGCAGCATTGGTAATAGTACCATTAGTAGTAGTAGAAGAACTAGTTGTTGTAGTAGTAATAGTAATAGTAGTAAGAGTAGTATTAGTAGCAGCAGTAGTAGTTATAGTAATAGTAGAAGTAGTAGCAGTTGCAGTAGCAGTTGTTGTTGTTGTTGTAGTAGTAGCAACAGCAGTAGCAAACTTTGTGCTAGTAATAGTAGTAGTTGTTGTCATGGTAGCAATAGTAGCAGCAGTAGTAGTTATAACGGTGGTAGTAATAGTAGTAGAAGAAGTTATAGTGGAAGTAGTAGGAGTAGTAGTAGTAGTAGTAGAAGCTATAGTAGAATTAGTAGTAGCGGTAGTGGTCATATCAGTAGTAATAGTAGTAGTATAACTTATAGTAGAAGTAATAGTCGTATAAGAAGCAGCAGTAGTAGTAGTAGGAGTAATAGTTGTAGCAGTAGTAGAAGAAGAAGTAGTAGTAGTAGTATTAGTAGCAGTAGTAGCAGCAGCAGTAGTAGTAGCAGCAGTAGTAGAAGTAGTAGTAGTATTAATACTAGTAGTAGCTGTAGTAATAGCGGTAGGAGTAATAGTTGTTGTTGTAGTAGCAGTAGAAGTAGCAGTAGTAGTAGTACTAGTACTAGCAGTAGTAGTAGTAGAAGAAGCATTAGTAGTTGTAGAAGCAGTAGAACCATTGGTAAAAGCAATAGTTGTAATATTACTAGTGGCTGAAGGAATATTTGTAGTTGTGGTAGTATGAGGAGTAGCAGTAGCAGCAGCGGTAGTAGTTACAGTCGAAGGAGTAGCAGTGTAGTAGCAATAGTAGCAGTAGCATTAGTAGTAGTACTATGAGAAATGGTAATAGTATCAGTAGCAACAACAACAATAGCAGCATTAGTAGTAGTAGTAGTAGCAGCAACAACAACAGTAGCAGTAGTAGTGGTGGTAGGAGTAGTCGTAGTAGTATGAATAGTCACGGTAGTAGTAGTTGTTCTTGTTATAGTAGTAAAAGTCGTAGTATTAGCAGTAGTAAAAGTCATAGTAGTTGCAATAGTAGTTATAGTAGTGCTAGCAGTAGTAAAAGTAGTAGTAGTGACAGTAGCAGTAGAAGCATTAGTAGAAGCAGTAGTAGTAATAGTAGTAGTAGCAGATGTAATATATGCAGTAGTGGCTGCAGTAGTAGTAATATTATTAATAGTAGCGGAAGTAGCAATAGTAGTAGTAGCAGTCGAAGGAGTAGCATTGTAGTAGTAGTAGTAGCAGTAGCATTGGAAGTAGTAGTACGACAAATAGTAGTAGCATTAGTAGCAACAAAAACAATAACAACATTAGTAGTAGTAGTAGTTATGGGAACAACAACAACCGTAGTAGTAGTGGTGGTGGTAGTAGGAGTAGTAGTAGTAGTATTAGTAGCCGTAGTAGTTGTAGTATTAGTAGTAGTGGTAGCAGTAGTAGTACTAGTCGCAAAAGTAGTACAAGTAGTAGTAGCAGCAGTTGTAGTAGTAGTTGGAGTTGTAGTAGTACTAATAGCAGAAGTAGCAGGAGCGGTAGTAATAGTAGCAGTAGGAAGAGTAGTAGCAGTAGAACTAGTAGCAGTTGTAGTAGCGACAGTTGTAGCAGTAGTAGCAGTAGAATTAGGAGAAGTAGTAGTAGAAGTAATCACTGTAGTAGTACAAGTAATCGCTATAGTAGAAGCAGCAACAAGAGTGGCAGTAGTAGCAACAGTCGGAGAGTATTAGGAGTCATTCTATTAGTAGCAATAGCAGCAACAGCAGCCGCAGCAGAAGTAGTTGTAGTAGTATTAGTAGTAGCAGCAAAACTACTAGTAGTAAAAGTCGTAGTAATAGTAATAGCAGTTATAGTAGTAGTACTAGCAGTAGCAGTTGTTGTAAAAGTAATTGTAGTAGTAGTAGCAGTAGTTGCGGTAGCAGTAGATACATTAGTAGACGCAAAAGTAGTAATAGTAGTAGTAGCATAAGCAATATTTGCAGTAGTGGGAGTAGCAGTAGTAATAGTATTTGCTGCGGCAGCAGTAGCAGTAGTAGTAGTAGTAGTCAAAGGAGTAGTAATATAGCAGCAGTAGTGGCAGTAGCATTAGTAGTAGTAGTAGGAGAAATAGTAGTAGTATTAGTAGCAACAAAAACAACAATAGCATTAGTAGTAGTCGTAGTAGTAGTAACAACAACAATAGTAGTAGCAGTAGTAGTAGTAGTAGTAGCAGAAGTAGTACTAGTAGGAGTAGTAGTACAAGTAGTTGTAGTAGTAGCAGTAGCAATAATAGTAGTAGTTGTACTAGTAGCAGTAGTAATAGTAGTAATAGCAAGAGTAGTAGTAGTAGAACTTGTAGTAGTAGTAGTAGCAGTAGTAGTAGCAGTAGTAGTAACAGTAGCAGCAGTAGTAGTAGAATTAGGAGATGTAGGAGGAGGAGTAGTAGTAGTAGAAGTAGTCGCAATAGTAGTAGTAGTACTAGGAGTTGCAGTAGTAGGAGTAGTAGGTGAAGTAGTAGGAGTTGTTCAATTAGTATCAGTAGCAGCAATAGCAGCTACAATAAAAGTAGAAGTTATAGTACAATTAGTAGTAGTAGTAGTAGTAATAATAATAGCAGCAATGATAGTAGTAGTAGTAATAGTCGTAGTAGTAGTAATACTCTTCAGTAGTTGTAGTAGTAGTCGTAGTAGTAATAGTAATAGTAGCAGTAGTAGCAGTACGAGTAGAAGTAGTAGCAATAGTTGCAGTAGTAGTTGCTATAGTAGTAGCAGTAGTAGCAATAGTTGTAGTTGAAGTACTACTAGTAGTAGTACTAGAAGCAGTCGCAGTAGTCGTAGTAGAAGTACTAGTATTAGTAGCAGTAGAAGTAGTAATAGTAGCCGTAGTAGTAGCAGTAGCTGGAGTAGTGGTAGTAGTAGTAGTAGTAGCAGCAGTTATAGTAGTAGTAGTAGTAGTAGTAGTAGTAATTGTAGTTGTAGTAGTAGTAGTAGCACTAGTAGTTGCAATAGTAGCAAAAGTAGGGGTGGTAGTAGTAGTAATAGTAGTAGAAGCGCCGTAGTAGTTGTAGAAGTAATAGCAGTAGTAGTAGTTGTAGCGATAGTTGTTGCTGTAGTTGTAATAGCAACAATAGTAGATGCACTAGTAGTAGAAGAAGTAGTAGTAGCATTAGTGGTAGGGGTATCCATAGCAGCTGTAGGGGTTTTTGTAGTAGTAGAAGTAGGAGCAGTAATAGTAGCAACAAGTGTTGTAGTAGTAGGAGTAGGAGCAGTAGTAGTGTAAGCAGTAGCAGTAGTAATAGAAGTAGGTGTAGTTGATATATTAGTAGTATTAGTAGCAATAGTAGCAGAAGTAACAGTAGTTGAAGTAGTAGTAGTAGCTGTAGTAGCAACAGTAGTAGGAGTAGTAGCGGAAGTAGCAGAAGCAGTAGCAGTAACAGTAGTTGTTGTAGAAGAAGTAGTAGTAGTAGGACAAGAAGTAGTAGTAGTAGTAGTAGTAGTAGAAATAGTAGTCCTAGTAGTAGCAGCAGTGGTAGTAATCATAATAGTGCTATTAGTTGTAGTAGAAGTCGTAGCAAATGTAGTAGTAGTGCTAGTAGTAGTTGTAGAAGTAATCGTAGTCATAGTACTAGTAGTACTAGTCATAGCAGCCCTAGTAGTAGTAGAAGAAGTAGCAGGCATAGTAGTAGTAGTAGTAGTAGTAGTAGTAGCAGAAGTTGTAGAAGCAGTTGTAGAGCTAGTGGAAGTAGGAGTGGAAGTAATTATAGGTACAGTAGTAGCAGCAGTAGAAGTATAAGTAGTTGTAGTAACAATTGTCGTAGGAGTATCTGTAGTGGTAGTAGTGGTTGTAGTAGTAGTTCTCGTTGGAGTAGTAGTAGCAGTAGTAGTAGTAATAGTAGCAACAGTGGTTGTGGTAGTAGTAGTAGTTGTTGTTGTCTTTGTTGTAGTAGTAGTGGTAACAATTGTAGCCGCACTTGTAGCAGCCGTAGTCACTATTGTAGTAGTAGCGGTAGTAGTAGTACCAGTAGTAGTAGCAGAAGTAGTAGTAGCAGCAGTTGCAGCGGTGGCAGTAGTAATAGTAGTTGTAGTAGTAGTTGTTGTAGTAATAGCAGTGGCAATCGTAGCAATGCTAGCAGTGGTAGCAATAGTAGCCATAGTAGCAATAGTAGCAGTGGTAGCAATTATATCAATAGGAGTAGAAGTTGTAGTAGTAGCAGTAGTAGTTGTAGCAGTTGTAGTACTACTACTAGTAGTAGCTGTGATAGTGGTAGCAACAGTAATATTAGTAGGAGAAACAGTAGTACTAGTAATAGAAATAGTAGCAGTAGCAATAGAAGTTGAAGAGGTATTAATAGTAGTAGTAGTAGTAGCAGCAGTAAAAGTAGTGTAGCAGTAGTAGTAGTACTAATAGTAGGAGTAGTCGTAGTAATAGTAGCTAAAGGAGTAGTAGTTGTACTAGTAGTAGTTGCAGTGGTAGTAGTAGTAGTAACATGAGTAGTAGAAGTAATAGTATTTATAGTAATAATAGTGGTAGTAGTAGTAGTAGTAGTAGCAGCAGCAGCAGCAGTAGTAGTAGTAGTCGTAGTAGTAGTAGTAGTGGTAATAGGATCAGTTGTAGTGGTAGCCGGAGCTGTAGTAGTAGTAGTAATAAATGTTGTAATAGTAGTTGTAGCAGTAGTATTAGTATTAGTAGTAGTAGTAGCAGAAGGAGTTGAGTAGTAATAGCAGTCCTAGCAATAATACTATAGTAGTTGGAATGGGAGTTGTAGCACGAAATGGTCTAGGAGAAGGAGCAGTAGTAGGCGTAGTATTAAGAGTAGCAATAGCTATAGTAGTAGCAGTAGCAGTAGCAGCAACATTAGTAGTAGCAATTATAGTGGTAGTGTCTGTATTGGTAGTAGTAGCAGTAGTAGCAGCAGTAATAGTAGCTGTTGTAGCAATAGTAGTAGTAGTAATAATAATAGTAGTAGCAGTATTATAAGTAGTAGCGTTGGCAGCAATAGTAATCATAGTAGTAGTAGCAATATTAGCAATAGTAGCAGCAACAATAGTAGTAGCAGTAGTAGCAGCAGCAATAGTAGGTGAAGAAGTAGTAGTAGTCTTAGTATTTGTAGTGGTATTAGTAGTAGTAGTATTATAACTGTACTAGTAGTAGTAGTATTAGTAATAGTAGTATTGTAGTAGTAGTTTGATTTGTAGCAGTATTTATAGTCGCAGTATTAGTAGTAGTAGGAGTTGTAGTAGTAGTTGTTGGAGTAGTAGTTGTAGGAGTAGTAGTAGAAGTAGTAGTAGTAGCAGTAGTTGCAATAGTGGTAGTAGTAGCAGTGGTAATCGTAGTTGTAGTTGTAGTAGTTGTAGCAGTGAGGCAGCAGCAGTAGTAGTATTGGTGTTAGTAGTACAATTAGTACCAGTAGAAGTAGGAGTAGTAGCAGTAGTAACAGTAGTAGTAGTACCAGCTATAGTAGTAGTTGTAGTAGTGGCTGTTGTAGTAGTTGTGGTAGTAGTCGTAGTAGTAGCAGTATTAGCAACTGTGCCAATAGTTGTGGTTGCAGCAGTTGTAGCAGTCATAGCAGAAGTAGTCGTAGCAGCAATAGTATGAGAAATAGTAGAAGAAGTAGTAATAGTAGTTGTAGTGATCGTAATAGTTGTACTAGTAGCAATATTAGTTGTAGTAGTGGTAGTAGTTGCAACTGTAGTATTAGTAGGCGTAGTAGTAATAGTAGTAGCTGTTGTAGTAGCTGTAGTAATAATAGTAGAAGGAGTAGTTGTTGTAGTAGAAATAGTAGCTGTGGTAGTAGTTGTATTTTTAGCCGGAGCAAAAGTAGTAGTAGTAGTAGCAATAGTAGTTGTACTAGTAGTTGTAGTAGCAATTGTGTTAGCAGCAATAGTAGTTGTGGCAACAACAGCATCAGTAGTAGTGTAGCAGTAGCAATAGTAGCAGTAGTAGCAGTAGTAGAAGTTATAGTAACAGTAGTAGTAGCAGTAGCAGTAGTTGTTGTAGCAGTAGTAGTTGTTGTTGTAATAATATTAGTAGTAATTGCGGAAGTGGTACAAGAAGTAGTGGTAGTAGCAGAATCAGTATTAGTTGTATTACTAGTAGTAATAGTTGTTGGAGTGATAGTAGTAGCAACAGT
>RXID01016526.1:0-5000 GCA_005019695.1 Trichopus zeylanicus subsp. travancoricus
TCTGTACTATTGCTCTTACTACTATTGCTATTGCTACTAATGCTACACCACTATTACTACTACTACTATTGCAATTGCTATTACAACTACACTACTACTACTTCTAATACTACTGCTGTTGCTACTACTACTACAACTACAACTACTAGCACTACTTCGGCTACCACATCTACTGCTACTACTACTGCTCGTACTACTACAGCACCTGCTACTACTACTAGAACTACTACTACTAATACTATGATTATAGCTCCTGTTACTACAACTTCCAGTACTACTACTATTTCTTTTGTTGTTGTTGTTGCTACTACTACTACTACTACTACGAAAATTGCTATTATTGCTACCATAGCTACTGCTACTACTACTACTACAACTGCTTCTGCTACCATAACTACTACAACTACTTTTGCAACTATTATTGTCACTTCTGCTGCTAGTACTACTACTCCAACTACTAGTACTGCAACCACCACAATTGCTACTACTACTACTTCTACTTATACTACTAATACTACTGTTGCTACGACAACTACTGCTACTGCTACTACTCCTACCGCTTGTCGTACTACTACTACTATAACTACTACTACTACTTCTATTGCTACTACTATGACTATCGCTATTTCTACGACTGCTACTACTACTACTACTTTAACTATAGTTACTACTACTACTATTGCTACTGATACTACTACTACCACTACTACTACGACTACTACTACTACTGCTCTTGCTGCTGCTGCAACTACTGCTACTCCTGCTGCTACTACTTCTGCTACTATTGCTACTCCTACTTCTGCTTCTACTACTACTGCTGCTCATGCTACAATTGCTACAATTGCTACATTTACTACTATTACTACTACTTTTCCTATGGCTACTGCTACTCCTACTATTACTACTGTTGCTGCTACTATTGCTACTACTACTAGTAGCACTACTACTACTACTTATGGTGCTACTACTAATGCTACTGCTTCTACTGCTACTACTACAACTCTTGATACTGTTGCTACTGATACTAGTACTACTACTACTTCTACTACTACTACTACTTCTACTACTACTACAACGGCTACTACATTGTTGCTGCTTCAAATACCACAACTACTAATACTACCACTGCTACATCTATTACTACTGCTATTGCTACCATTGCTAATCCTACTACTCCTCCTCGTACTACTACAACAGCTGCTACTACATTTTTACAACTGCAACTAGTACTTGCTACTAGCACTTCTATGGCTACTACTGCTGCTACTGTTGCTAAAAATGTTGTTGCCACAACTGCTAGTCCTACTACCACAACTTCTACTACTGCTACTGCTACTGCTACTACTACTACTACTACTACAACTACCATAACTACTGCTACTCTCACTCCTTCTACGATAGCTACTACTATTACTTCTGTTACTACTACTTCTTCTATGACTACTACTGCTACTAATACTACTACACCTTCTCCTGCTCCTCCTGCTACTACTACTACTATAACAACTACTACTATTGCTGCTGGAACTACTAGTACTGCTACTACTACTAATGCTACTATCCCTACTGCTACTCCAACTACTATGACTTGTACTACTACCACTACTTGTGCTACTACTACTACAACTACTACTACAACTACTACAACAACTGCTACAACAACAACAACTACTTCTACTCCTACTCGAACCACTGCTCGTCATACTGCTAATACTGCCGCTATTACTACTACTACTACTACTCTGACTATTTCTACTGCTGCTTCTACTATTGCTATTACTACTTCTGCTAATACTACCACTACTACTATTACTACACTAATACTACTGCTATTACCACTACTACGACTACTACACTACTACTGCAACTGCTACTACCACTACTACTACTACTCTTACTCCTACTACTACTACCACTACGACTACTTTTGCTACTACTACTCATAATACTACTACTCTCGCTTCAACTACTATTACTACTACTATTAGTACCACAGCTGCTACAACTATTACAACTACCACTACTCCTACCGCTATAACTAATGCTACTACTACTCCTATTGCAACTGCTACTATTAATACTGTTACTACTAGTATTGCCACTCCCACTGCTATAACTACTGCAACTGCTACAACTGCCACAACTAATACTTCTGCAAGAACTACTATTTCTATTACTACTACTATAGCTCGTACTACTACTGCCACAACTGTTACGAATGCTAATGCTACTGCTACAACAAATGCTACTACTACTGCTACACCTACTACTACTATTGCAACTACTACAACTACTACTATAGCTGATACTACTACTACTACTACTGCTACAACGACTACTTCTCCTCCTCCAATTGCTACCACTACATCTACTCTGACTGGCACTACTACTACTACTTCTACCACCACCACCACTACTACTACTACTACTACTACCACCACCACCACTACTACTGCTACTACACTAATACTACTACTATTAGCACTACTACGACTACTACGCTACTACTGCAACTACTACTACCACTACTACTACTACTCTCACTCCTACTACTACTACCACCACGACTACTTTTCATACTACTACTCATAATATTACTACTGTCGCTCCAGCTACTACTACTACTACTACTACTATTAGTACCACAGTTGCTACAACTATTACAACTACCACTGCTCCTACCGCTATAACTAATGCTACTACGACTCCTATTGCAACTACTACTATTAATACAGTTACTACTAGTACTGCCACTCCCATTGCTACAACTATTGCAATTGCTACTACTACCATAGCTATTACTTCTGCAAGAACTACTATTGCTATTACTACTACTACAACTCGCACGACTACTACCATAACTGCTACGAATGCTAATGCTACTAATACTATTATTACTACTACAACAAATGCTACTACTACTGCTACTCCTACTACTACTATTGCGACTACTACAACTACTACTATAGCTGATACTACTACTACTACTACTACTACTACTGCTACAACAACTACTTCTCCTCCTCCTACTGCTACCACTACACCTACTCTGACTACTACTTCTACTACTACTTCTACCACTACCACTACTACTACTACTACTACTACTACCACCACCACCACCACCACTATTACTACTACAATTGCTACTACTACTACCACTACTGCAACTGCTACTGCTAATACTACTATTATTATTGCTAGTACTACTGCTACTACTACAACTTATACCACTACTACTACTACTTCTACTACTGCAGCTACTACTACTACTACAACTACAACTATTGCTACTGCTACTACTGCTGTTGCTGATGCGACTACTATGACTACTACCACTATTAGAGCCGCTACTACTACTACTACTACTACTATTACTACTACTACAACCACCACTATTACTACTCTCACACCTACTACTACTCCAACTTAGACTGCTACTACTACACATAATACTACTACTGCAACTACTACTACTACTCCAACAACTGCAACTATTTCTCTGGGAACTACTGCTTATGCGGCTACTACTACTGTTGCTACTACTACAACTACTAGTATGATTGGAGCTATTACTAGTACTATTTCTACTACTACTACTACTTCCAATACTAGTACTACTACTTCCAATACTACTACTACTCTCACTCCTACTACAGCTACTACTACTACCACTCCTACTGCTACTACTATTCCTCTTACTCCTACAACAACTGCTACCACTGCTACTGCGACTGCCACAACAACTGCTGCCACAATATTATCACTAGTACTGCTACCGCTAATACTAATACTGCTACAACTACTGCTACTATTACTTCTACGGCTATCACTACTACTGTTACAACCACTTCTACTACTGCTCCTACAGCTACTATTAGTACAACAACTACTACTACTTCAACTACTGCTACTATTACTACTTCTACAGCTATTACTACAACAACTACAGCCACTACTATTGCTAACAATACTACTAATACTACTACTACTACACTACTACTACCACAACTATTTTGACTACTGCTACTATTACTGAAACTGCTACTGCAAGTACTACTACTACTACTTATTGTCCTACTACTTCTCTTACAACAACAACTACTATGACTACTCGTACTACTACAACAATAACAACTACTACTACTATAGTTGATGCTACTCCTACTACTACTCTTAATACAATTGTTGCTGCTACTAATACTAATACTACAATTACTATACTACTAGTGCTGCTACTACTACTATTATATGTCCACTTCTACTACAACTGCTACAACTGCTTCTGCTACTACTATTGGCACTGCTACTGCCACTATTACAATAACAACTACTAATACTATACTACTACTAGTAGTAGTACTACTACCACGACTAAGGCTACTCCTACAACTACTCATACTGCTGCAGCTACTAGAACTCAAACTTTTCCACCTCCCACAACTGTTGCTACTACTGTTCCGACTACTACTACTATTACCACTACTACTACTGTAGCTACTACTCCTACTACTACCTCTACAACTACTACTACTGCTGCTACTACTACTACAATTCCTACTACTGCGACTACTGCTACTACTACTGCTACAACTACTATGACACCTACTATTACTGCAACTGTGACAACTATTACTACTACTACTGTTACTAATTCTACTGCTTCTGCTACTACTTCTTCTACTACCACTATTGCTTCTAATCTCACTCCTACTACTAATACTACTACTCCTATCGCTACTACTACTCAAAATACTACTACTGCTGCTACTACAACAACAACTACTACTACTACTATTCCTACAACTACTTTTGCTACTGCTACTGCTACAGCTACTATAACTACAACTACTGCTTTGCTTGGCGCTATTGCTACGTATATTTTTACTACTACTAATATTAATGCCAATACTACTATTAGTCTCACTCCTACTATTGCAACTTTTACTGCTACTCCTACTGATGCTATTACTCCCCTTTCATATACTATAGCTGCTACT
>RXID01016526.1:10000-26564 GCA_005019695.1 Trichopus zeylanicus subsp. travancoricus
ACTACTACTACTACTACTACAGCTACTGCAACTAATGCTACTGTTACTACTACCACAACAACTACTGCTGCTACTAGTACTTCTATTGTTATTACTATAACTACTACTGCTACTACTGCTACTAATACTACTACTAATACTACTACTACTACCCTACTATGACTACTATTACTACTAGTGCTACTGCTACTACTACTGCTACAACTACTAGTCCAACTACTTCACTCACAACAACTACTACTGCGATGACTCAAACTACTACAATAATAATAGCTATAACTACTGCTGCTGCTACTCCTATTACTGCTCCTACAATTACTACTGCTATGCCTACAACTAATACTGCAACTACTACTAGTACTACAGCTATTGCTGACTACTGCTATTAGTACGACCACTACTATGACAACTGCTACTACTACTGCTGCTACTACTAATGCTACTACTATTGCTACAACAACTACTACTAATACTGCAACAACTACTACTACTATACTACTACTACTACTCATACTACTACTACTATGACCTCTCTTACCACTTCTACAATAACTACCACAACTACTACTATTGCTGCTACAATTCCTATAGCTAATCCTACTACTATAGCCACTACTACAACTGCTACTACTCCCACTTCCACTCCTAGTCCTACTACTACTGCTACTACTACCCTAATACGACAAGACTCTACACCACAACTACGACTACGACTACTACCATTACTAGTACTGCTGCTACTACTACTACTACTGCTACCACTACTAGTACTACTAGTACCACTACTACTGCTAGAAATACTCCGACTGCTACTTCCACTACTGCTACAACAACAACAACAACAACAACAACAACAACAACAACTACTACTACTACTACTTATACTGCTACTCCTCCTACTACTATTGCTACTACTTCTACTCCTAGTACTCCTCCTATTACTTCTCCAATAACTACTACTACTCCTAGTACTATGACAACTACCACTACTAATATTGCTCCTACTCTTACTACAACAACAAGTACTACTGCTACTACTACTTCCACTACTGCTCCGACTACTACCACTACTACTACTACCACCACCACCACCACCACCACTACTGCTACTAGTACTACTAGTGCGACTACTACTACCTCTGCTATTACTGCTGCTACAGCTACTATTATTACTGTTGCAACTACGACTTTTGCTATCACTACTGCTACTCCAGCTATAACTACTACTGCTGCTGATTCTACTGCTACAACTACTACTTATACAATTACTACTATAGTACTACTGCTATAACTACTATTACAACTATAGTTACTACTACTACTACTACTGCTATTACTACTTCCATTCCTACTACTAGTCATATTGTTGTAGCTGCTAGTACTCCTAACAATCCCCTACCACTACTATACTACTACTTCAACTAGTACTACTGCTGCTGCAACTACTACTATAACTATTACTATGACTACTACTGTAACTACTACTCTTAATACAACAACTGCTTCTGCTACTACTATTACTGCTACTATTACTATAACTTCTACCACTATGGCTACTCTTACTACTACTGCTGCTACTGCTGCTGCTGCTGTTGCTACTGCTACCACTACTACTACTACTACTCTTACTCCTACTACTACAACTACTACTGCTACTCCTACTGCTACAACTACTCCTAATACTACTACTACTCATGCAAATACTACCACTACTACTACAACAATAATAACTACTACTACTGATGCTACTATTACTACAACGATTGCAACTACTACTGCTATGACTATTGCTTCTGCTACTACTATAACTTCTACTATTGCTATAGCCACTACTGCTACTGCTACTACGACTACAACTACAGCTACCAGTACTACTATAGCTACTACTATTACTGCTACAACTATAGCTAATACTATAATTGCTGCTATTCTACTACTACAACTACTGCAACTACTAATGCTACTACTACTACTATTGTTACTATAACTACTGCTGCTCCTGCTAACGCGACTACTGCTACTACTGTGATTGCCACTACTATAACTAACACTCCTTCAACTACTACTGCTATTGCTAGTCTTACAGCTACTCCTACTGCGACTAGTACTACTGCTATTACTGGTATAACTGCTAGTACTACTACAGCTATTGGCAGTAGTAGTAGCAGAAGTAGTCATAGAAGCAGTAGTAGCGGTAGCAGTAGTAGTCGTAGTAGTAATCGTTGTAGTAGTAGTAGTCATAGTAGTAGTAGCAGAAGTAGTAGTAGTAGTGTAGAAGTAATAATTGTAAAAGTAGTAGTAGTAGTAGTACTACTACTACTACTAGCGGTAGCGGTGTAGTGGTAGCATCAGTAGTGTTAGTAGGAGTAGCAGTAGTAGTAGTAATCATAGTGGGAGAAGTATTAGTAGTAGCAGTAGTATTTGTAGTAGTAGAAGAATTAGTGTAGCACTGGTACTTGTACTTGAAAAAATAGTAGCAAAAGTAGTAGTAGCAGTACTAGAAGTTTGAGTAGTCATAGTTGTAGTAGCGCTCGTGGTAGTAGTGGAAGCAATATTAGTAGTTGCAGTAGTAGTAATAGTAGTAGTTATTGTAGTAGTAGTAGCAGTAGCAATAAGAGTAGTAGTAGTAGTAGAAGTATTGGTAGTAGTAGTAATAGGGGTAGTAGAAGTAATAGTAGCAGTAGCAGTAGCAATAGAAGTAGTAGTAGTAGTTGCTGTAGTATTAGCAGTAGCAGTAGGCATTGTAGTAGTAGTAGAAGTAATAGCATCAATTGTAGTAGTAGCAGAAGCAGCAATAGTAGTTGTGCTCATGGAAGCAGAAGTCGCAAAAATAGAAGTAGCAGTAATAATAGTAGTAGTAGTTGTTCTTGTTGTTGCGCTAGTAGTTATAGTAGTGTCACTACTAATAGTAGTAGTAATAGGAGTAGTAGTAGTAGTAGTAGTAGCAAAAGGACTAGTAGTGGGAGGAGGAGGAGGAGTAGTAGTAGTAGGAATAGGTGTAGGAGATGTTTTAGTAGTAGGTGTAGCATTATGAGTAACCATAGCAGTAGTAGCAGCAATTGTAGTGGTAGGAGCTATCATAGCGGCAACAGCATTCGTAGTAATAGTAGTAGCAGTAGTAGTAGTTGTTGTAGTAGTAGCAGTAGTCATTGTAGCAGAAATAGTAGTAGTTTTAATAGTAGAAGTAATAGTAGCAGTAGTAGTAGCATAAGTAGTAGTAGTAGTACAACCATTAACAGCAATAGTCATCACAGTAGTAGTAATAGTAGTATTAGCTATAGGAGCTGTAGCAACAGTAGTAGTAGGAATGTCAGAAGCGAAATTAGTAGTAGTCATAGGATTAGTAATAGTAGTAGAACTATTAGTATTAGTAATAGTAGTATTAGTGCTAGCAGTATTGTAGTAGTAGTATTAGTTTTAGTAGTATTTATAGTAGCAGAAGTAGTAGTAGTAGTAGTAGTAGTAGTAGTAGTAGTCGTTGTTGTTGTAGTAGCAATGGTAGTAGGAGTAGTAGTAGAAGTAGAAGTAGTAGCAGTAGTTGTAGTAGTTTTAGTAGTAGTAATAGTAATAGTAGTAGTAGTTGTTGTTGTAGTAGTAGTAGTTGTGGTAGTAGTCATAGCAGCAACAGTTGGAGTAGTAGTAGTAATAGTAGGAGGAGGAGCAGAAGTAGTAGTGGTGGTAGAAGTAGCAGTAGTAGCAGTAGTTGTTGTAGTTATTATAGTAGTAGTAGTTATTGTTGTTGTTATAGTAGTAGTAGCAGCAGTTGTAATAGTTGTAGTAGCAGGAGAGGCAACAATAGTGCTAGCAGAAGTAGTAGAAGTAGTAGTAGTAGTAGTAGTGGTAGTAATACTTCTAGTTGTCATAGTAGTGGTAGGAGCAGGAGTAGCAGTAGCAGTAGCAGTAGCAGTATTAGTAGCAGTAGTAGTAGTAATAGTAGTTGTAGTAGTAGTAATAGTTGTAGTGGTAGTAATAGTAGTAGTAGTAGTGGTAGTAGTAGTGTTAGCAGTAGGAGTGCTAGTAATAACAGTAGTAGCAGGAGAAGTAGTGGTAGCAATAGTAGTATAGGTAGCATTAGAGGTAGCAGAAGTAGCAATAGTAGCACTAGTAGTAGTAGTAGTAGCTACTATAGCACAAGTGGTACTAGTAGCAATAGTAGTAGTAGCAGTGGTAGCAGCAGCAACAACAACAGTAGCAATAGCAGTAGTAGCAGTGGTAGCAGCAGCAGCAACAACAGTAGCAGCAGCAGCAGTAGTAGTGGCAGTGTGATAGCAGTAGTAGTAGTTGCACTAGTAGAAGTGGTAGTTGTAGTAGCAAAAGTAATACTAGTAGTGCTAGTTGTGGTAATAATAGATGTTGTAGCATTAGAGGTGTAGTAGTAGTAGTAGCAATAATAGTTGTAGTAGGTGAAGTAGTAGTAGTTGTAGTCATAGCAGCAACAACAACAACAATAGGAGCAATAGCAGCAGCAACAGTAGAAGTAGTAGTAGTAATAGTAGTAGTAGTAGTAGTAGTAGTAACAATAGTAGTATATTACTAGTAGCAGTGAGCAGTAGTTTTGTAGTAGCAGTAGTATTAGCAATAGTAGAAACAATAGTATTAGTAGTAGTAGCTGCCATAACAGTAGTAGCAATAGCGGTAGTAGTGGTGGTGGTGGTAGTAGTAGTAGTATTAATAGTAGTCATAGTAGTAGAAGTAGTAGTAGTATTAGTAGCAGCAATAGTAGTAGTAGGTGAAGTCATAGGAGTAGTTGTAGTAGTAGCCGTGGTAGCGACAATAAAAGTATTAGTAGCAGTAGTAGTGGCAGTAGCAAAAGAAGTGACAACAACAGTAGTAGTTGTAGTAATAGAAGATGGAGCAGTGGTGGTAGTAGTAGTAATAGTGGTAGTAGTAGGAGCTGGACTAGTAGTACAAGTAGTGGTAATCGTAAAATGAGTAGGAGTAGCAGTTATGGTAATAGAAATAGTAGTAGTAGGAGTTGTAATAGTAGTAATAGTGGTAGTAGTAGTTATAGTAGCAGTAGTAGTAGTTGCGGTTGTTCTTATAGTAGTAGTTGTAGTAGTAGCAGTAGGAGCAGTACTAGTAGTAGTTGTTGTATTTGTAGTAGTAGTAGTAGGAGCAGGAGCTATAATAGTAGTATTAGTAGTAGTCGAAGCTATGGTAGTTCTAGTAGTACTACTAGTAGTAGTAGTAGCAGTTGTATTTGTGGTTCTAGTAGTAGTGATAGTAGAAGTTGTAGTAGTGCTCCTAGTAGTAGAAGAAGTAGTAGTAGTTATAGTAGTTGGAATTGTAGTAGTAGTGGTAGTAGTGGTAGGAGTGGTTATAGATGATGTAGTTGTAGTAGCAGTAGCAGTAGTACTAGTAATAGAAGTAGTTGTTGCAGCAGCATCAGCAATAGCTGTAGTAGTAGTAAAAGTAGTAGTAGTAACTGTAGTAGTAGGTGTAGTCGTAGTTGTTGTATTCAGAGTAGTAGTAGGGTTAGGTGTTGGAGTATAAGTATGGGTTGTAGTAGTCGTAGGAGTACTAGTAGGAGTAGTCATAGTAGTAGTAGTCGAAGTAGGAGTTGTAGTTGTAGTATTAGTAGTAGTTGTTGTAGTTGTCGTAGTAGTAGGAGTAGGACCAGAAGCAGTAGTTGTAGCAATAGTAGTCGTAGTAGCAGCAGTGATGGCTGTAGTAGTAGTAGTAGTAGTAGTAGGTGTAGTTGTAGCAGTAGTAGGAGAAGTTGTAGTAGTTGTAGCTGTATTAGTCGCAGTTTTAGTAGTCGTAAAATAAGTACTAGTAGTAGAAGTTGTAGGAGTTGTAATATATGTAGTAGTAGCAGTAGTAGTAATAGTAGAAGTAGTACCGGTAATATTATGAGTAGGAATAGTAGAAGTAGTATTAGTGGTAGAAGTAATAGCAGTAGTAGTGGCAGAACGTTTAGTAGGTGAAGTAACAGCAGCAGCTGCAGCAGTAGTAGTATTAATAGTAAAAGTAGCTGGAGTAGTAGAAGCAGCAGCAGTTGTAGTAGTAGAAGTACCGATTGTTGTTGTTTTACGTGAAGTAGTTGTAGTTGTAGTAGTACTAGTCGTTGTAGTACGAGTAGTAGTAGTTGCAGCAGTAGTAGTACTAATTGTAGTAGTAGTAGTAATAACTGTAGTATTAGGAGTGGTAGTCATAGTTGTAGTAGTAGTAAAAGTAGTAGTAGTAGCAGTAGTAATATCAGTAGTCATAATAGTAGCAGTAGTAGTAGTGGTAGCAGTTGCAGCAGTTGGTGTAGTAGTGGTACTAATAGTAGTAGTAGTGGTAGAAGTAGTACTAGTCGTAATTGTAGTAGTAGTAGTTGTTGTTGTGTAGTAGTAGTTGCAATACTAATAAGAGTAGAAGTAGTAGTAGTTACAATACTGATAAGAGTAGAAGTAGGCATAGTAGTAGTAGTAGTTGCAGTAGTAATAAGAGTAGAAGTAGGAGTGGTAGTAGTAGTAGTAGTAGTAGCAGTGGTGGTACTAGAAGGGGTAGTAGTAGAAGTCATAGTAATAGTAGTTGTTGTTGTAGTTGTAGTAATAGTTGTAATAATAGTAGTAGTATTAGGAGTAGTAGTAGCAGTAGTAGTAGTAGTAGCAGTAGTGGTAGTAGTTGTTATTGTAGTAGCTGTAGTAGTAGTTCTTGTAGCAGTAGTAGTAGTGGTAGCAGCAGCAGCAGTAGTAGTAGTTGTTGTTGTTGTATTAATAGTCATACTGGTAGTACTAGTAGGAGTAGCAGTAGCACTAGTAGCAGAAGCAGCAGTAGCACTAGTAGCAGAAGCAGCAGCAGGTGTACGAGTAGTAGTGCAGTAGTAGCAGCACTAGAAGCTGTACGAGGAGCTACAGTAGCAGCAATAGTAGCAGTAGTTGAGGATGTAGTAGTAGTAGTAGTTGTAGCAAGAGCAACAGTTGCAGCAGTAGCAGAATTAGTAGTACTAGTACTAGTAATAGTACTACAAGTAGTAGTAGTAGTAGTTATTGTAGTTGGACTAGTACTAGTAGCTGTTGTTGTTGCAGTATTAGTAGTAGTAATAGTTGCAGCAATAGCAGCTGTAGTAGCAGGAGGAGTAGTAGTAGTTCTTGTTGTTGTCGTAGAAGCAAAAGTTGTAGTAGTTGTAGTGGTAGTAATAGCAACAGAAGTAGGAGTTGTAGTAGTAGTAGTCGTAGCCGATGCAACTACTACTGCTTCTACTACTACTACTCCAGCTACAACTTCTACTACTACAACTACAACTACTACTGCCACTATTGTTTCTATCGCTACTATGGCTGATGATACTACTACTCCAACCACTACTCCTACTAGTACTACCACTAATACTGCTGCTACTACTACTACAACTACTGCTACTGCTACTGCTACTACTATTACAGCTACTACCACTCCCACTTCTGCTGCAATTACTACTACTACTACTACTACTACTACTACAGCTACAACTACTAGTACTGCTACCACAACTTCAGCTACTACTACTTCTACTACTATTACTACTACTCCTGCTATTACTACTACTAAGGCTACTACTACTACTAACACTACTGCCACTACTTCTACTACTACTGCTACTACTACTACTAATGCTACTGCTACTACTTCTACTAGTACCTCACGTACTACTATAATTACTTCTGCTACAACTGCTACTATGACTTTTACTGCTGCTACTACTACTATTACCGTGACTACTACTACTACTACTACCAGTTATACAACTACCACTACTGCTACTACTACTACTACTACTACTACTACTATTACTACAACTACTACTATTGCTGCTGTTACGACTACAACTGCTTCGGTTACTACTACAACTTCTAGTTCTGATACTACTAAGACTACTCCTGCTACTATTGCTACTACTTCCACTACTGCTACTCCTACTACTACTGCTGCAACTACTACTACTAGTAATACTACTATTACTACTACTACTACTACTTCCTCTCCAACTACCACAACTACTTCCACTATTACGGGTACTGCTACTGCTACTACTACTACTACTACTAATGCTACTATTGCAGTTGCTATTACTACAATTACTACAAATATTGCAGCTACTGCTACTAATACTACTAATACTACTACTATTACATTCATTACTACTGTTATACTACTACTACTACTATAACTACTACTACCACTACAACTTCTACTACAGCTACAACTATTACGACTACTGCTACTACTACTGCTCCTACTACGCCTTCTACTGCGACTACTACTTCTACTATTTATCGTAATACAACTATTGCTACTTATACTACCACTTCTGCTACTACTTCTACTATTATTACTAGAACTATTATTATTACAACTACTACTAGTTCTACTACGACTACAACTACTCCTAATATTACTATGACCACTACAGCTACTACTGGTACTACTACCACTATGACCACTAAGGCTACCACTACCACAATGCCTAATACTACTACGACCACTACAGCTATTACTTGTACTACTATTGGTACAACTACTACTACTACTACTACTACTACTACTACTACTACTACTACTACTACTATCACTACTACTGCTACTGCTGCAACTGTTTCAACGGCTACTACTACTACTAGAACTATCATTGCTAACTATCTCTATAATGTGCCTATTATAGCTACTACTACTACTATATACTACTACATACGACTATAACTGCCTGCTGCGAACTACTACTTACTACAGTCCACGATTTGGACTATCTCACTTTTACGACAACGACTACTCTACTATACGACGACTACTGGCTACTACTGTTGCTTATCGCTACAATTCTGGTAATATCTCCTACTACTACCACTACTACTACTACTACAACTACTACTACTAATGATATTGCTACTGCTACTGCTACAACTACTACAACAACAATAACAACTACTACTACTACTACTTCTACTACTACTACTGCTGCTCCTGCTGCTATTACTACTACTATTGCTCCCACTGCTCCTACTACTACTACTACTGCTACTTCTACAACTAATACAACTACTATTGTACTTACTACTACTACTACTACTATTATTTTTACTAATTATACTCCTACTACTAGTACTATTGCTCTAGCTACTACAACTGCTAGTCCTACTACTACTGCTACTGCTGCAACCGCTACTACTATGATTGCTACTACTACTACTACTAATACTACTCCAACTACTGCTACTACTGCAACTACTACTCCTACTGCCACTTCTCCAAATACTACTACTACTACTACTACTATTGGTCCTGCTACTACTACTACTCCTGCTACTCCTACTGCTACTACTATCACTACTACTACTACTAATACTCCTACTACTACTGCTAGTCCTACTACAACTACTACTGCTCCCACTACTACTACTACTACTGCTACAACTCCAACTACTTCAAGTGCTTCCACTGCTACTATGCGACTACTAATGCGACTACAACAACTACCGCTACTTGTACTGCAGCTACTATGGTTGCTGTTACTACTACTGCTACTACTATTGCTAGTACATCTACAACTTTCTATGACCACTGTGACTACTACAACTACAACTACTATTACAACAACAACTACCACCACTACTACTACTAGTAATACTACTACTACTACTACCACTACTACTACTTTGACTACTACAACTAGTACTAGTACTACTACTATTACTACTACTGCAACTACTACTACTACTACTTCTCCTGCAACTACTACAACAAGAACTACTACAACTACTAATTCTCCTACTCCTACTACTACTACTACTACTGCCACGGCTAAAATAGCTACAACTGCTACTGCAAATACTACTACTTCTCCTACTACTATTGCTGCTATAATATTATTGCTTCTAGTAATACTGCTACTACTACTTGTACTTCGACTTCTACTACTAATACTACTACTATGGCTGCTACTACGATAGCTACTTCTCCTACTACTACTGCTACTACTTCTAAGACAACTACTACTACTATTCCTACTAATACTACTACTACTACTATTGCAACTATTGCTATTATTGCCACAACTACTACAATAGCTACTACTACTACTATCAATATTACTACTACTACAACTACCAATATTACTACTCTACAACCACTACTACAATTGAAACTACTACTAGTACTACTGCTATGACTCTGACAATTACTACTATCACAACTACTACTACTACAACTACTACTGCTGCTACTACTACTACTATTACTGCTACTACTACTACTACTACTACTACTACTAATACTACTACTATTACTACTACTACTACTACTACTGCTGTTGCTGCTATTGCTACTACCACTACTAGGGCTACTCCTACAACTTCTGCTACTCCTACTTCCCCTACTACTACTGCTACTCATTCTGTGATTACCACTACGACAGCTACTACTACCACTATTATTACGACTTCTACTACTACAGCTAGTAATACTACCACTACTCCTGGCACTACTACTACCACTACTACTAGGACTACTAAAACTACTACTACTACTACTACTTCTACTACTATTTCTACTACTACCACTTCTACCACTACTACTGCCACTGCTACTACTACTATTGCAACTACTGTTCCTATTGCTACTCCTACTACTACTACTTCTACTCTTGCTACTACTACTACTATCCTACAACTAGTACTACTACAACCACTGCTGCTGCTACTACTCCTCCTCCTAATACTACTATGGCTACTACTGTAGTAGTTACAACTACTACTTATGTTAATATTACTGCTACCACATCTACTACTTCTACTACTGCAACTACTACTACTACCATACTATTGTAATAATTGCTACTACTACTACTACTACTACTACTTTTGCCTCTACTATTGCTACTACTACTACTACTACTATTGCAACTAATAATACTAGTATTACTATTGTTACTACTGCAACTAATACAACTAGTACTGCTGCTTCTTCTACTAAAGCAACTGCTACTGTGCTACTACTATTTCTACTGGGACTACAATTACTACTTCTAATACTACAACAACTTCTCCTATTGATACTACCACTGCTGCTACTACCACTACTTCTACTGCCACTACTATTTCTACTACTACGACTACTACTACTCTTATTACTACTATTAGTACTACTATAACTACTACTTTAACCAATTCACAAATTTCTACTACTACTACTACTACTACTACAACTACTACTGCTACTAATACAACTAGTACTACTACTATTATTGCTACTTCTACTGGTGCAATTGCTATAATTGCACTAATACTGCTACTATTACTACTACTTAACCATTGCCACTAATATTATTACTACTTCTGCTATAACTACCACTACTGCTACTACTACTACAATAGCTACAACATCTACTACTACTAGTACAACAACAACTGCTACTTCTACTATAGCTACCACCACAACTACTACTAATACTACTTGTGCTACTGCAAATACTTATATTAATATGACAACTGCTACTACTGCTACAACTAATAATACTACTACAGTTACTACTACTACTACTATGCGAACTGTGACAACTGCGACAACTGCTACTAGTGCTACCACTACTACTACTACTGCTACTACTATTACTAATGCTGCTACTACAACTACTTTTGCTACCGCTACTACTACTACTGCTACAATTACTACTACAACTGCTACTGCTATTACTCCACTACCAACACAACTAATACAACAATGACTACTGCAACTGCAACTATTACTACTATAACTCCTACTACCGCTATTACTACTACTACTGCTACTACCTCTTCTACTACTACTTCTACTGTTACTACTACCGCTGCTGCTACTACTACTACTACTACTACTACTACTGCAACTACAACTACAACAACTACAACAATGAAAACCACGACTACTACGTTGTCAACAGTAATAACAATAACTACTGCTACTATTGCAAGTACTACTACTACTACTATGACTACCACTACTACTATGACTTTTATTATTTCAGCAACAACTACTACTAATACTACAACTTATACAATAACTACTACACCTACTACTACTGCTCTACTAATACTAGTACTACTTCTACTACAACTACTGCTCTACTGCTATTGCCATTACTGCTACTACTGCTTTTGCTACAATAACAGCTGCTACTACAATTGCAACTACTCGTACTGTTTCTACTACTACTCCTCCTCCTACTACTACTACTACTATAGTTACTACTATTGATATTGCAACTAATGTAGCTACTACTACTGCTACTTCTACTATAGCTCCTTCAACTACTACTACTACTATCGCCCCTACAACTACTACTACTATAGCTACTACTATTGGTACAACTACTGCCACTACGGCTACTTCCACAATGCTACTACCACTACTACTACTGTTATTACTACTAATGGCACTAATATTACTGCTACTTCTGCTACTATTGCTACTACTACTACTACTACTACTAGTACAACTACCACTACTATCACTTCGACTACTATTACTACTACTACTACCGCTACTACTGCAACCACTACTACTAATAATACTACTACCACTATTATTACTACTACTTCTACTACTACTAATGCTCCTACTTCTACCACTTTTGATACTACTACTGCTGCTACTGCTACTGCTACTACTTTTACTGCTACTACTACTACAACAACAATAAAAACAATAACTACTACTACTACCACTTCTACTACTACTACTATTACTACTACTACTACTGCTGCACCTACTGCTACAACAACAACTACTACAACTACTAGAACCACCACAACTACTACTACAATAACTACAACAATGACAACTACTACAACTACTTTGTCAACAATAACAAGAATAACTATTGCTACTACAATTACTAAAGCTGCTATTGCAAGTACTACTATTACTACAGTGACTACCACTAGAACTATGACTTTTATTATTACAACTACTACAACTACAACTAGTACAACTACTACTACTACTAATACTACAACTTCTACAATAACTACTACACCTACTACTACTGCTCTACTGCTATTGCTATTACTGCTACTACTGCTTCTGCTACAACAACAGCTGCTACTACAACTACTCGTACTACTGCTACTACTACTACTACTCCTACTACTACTGCTGCTGCTGCTACTACTACTATAGTGATTACTATTGATATTGCAACTATTGCAGCTTCTACTACTGCTACAGCTACTGCTGCTACTTCTACTATAGCTCCTTCAACTACTACTACTACTATGGCCCCTACAACTACTACTACTATAGCTACTACTACTGCCACTACGGCTACTGTTACAATGCTACTACCACAACTACCACTATTATTACTACTACTGGCACTAATATTACTGCTACTTTTGCTACTATTGCTACTACTGCTACTACTACTAGTACAACTATCACTACTATCACTTCCACTACTATTATTACTACTACTACTACCGCTACTACTGTAATGACTACTACTAATAACACTACTACCACTATTATTACTACTACTTCTCCTGCTACTAATTCTCCTACTTCTACTACTTTTGATACTACTACTGCTGCTACTGCTATTGCTACTACTTTTACTACTTCTACTACTACTACTACAACAACAACAACAACAACAACAACTACTACTACTACTTCTAATACTATTACTACTACTACTGTTGCTACTATTACTACTACAACTGCAACTACTTCATGAACTACTGCTACTACTAGTACTACTACTACGGGTACTACTGCTAACACTACTATGACTTCTACTACCACTGCTATTACTAGTACTATTACTACAACAACCACTACTACTAGTTCTAGTAATACTGCTACTATTGCAACTACTTCTATTGCAATAACTACTACTACACCTCCTTCTATTACTAACACTATTACTACTACTACTGCCACTACTACTCCTATTACTACTACTACTACAACTTTTAGTACTATTATTATTACTGCTACAATTACCACTTCTACTACTACCACTACTGCGACAATTACTACTACAACTATAACTACAACGACTAGTCCTACTATTATTCTTATTACTACTACTACTACTACTACTACTACAACAACAACAACAACTACAACTACTCCTCCTCCTCCTACTACTACTACTACGACTCTTACTACTAGTAGTACAACTAAAACTACTACTACGAGTGCAACTACTACACCTACTACTACTCTTACTACTAGTACTCCTACTACCACTACTACTGCACAACCACCACTACTACTACAACTATTACTACTAGTACTACTATTACTACTACTACTACTACTACTATTGCTACTGCTACTATAATTGTTGTTGCTAGTACTACTACTACTGCTGGTCCGAGTACGACTATTTTTGCTACAACTACTGCCACTAGTACTGCAACTACTACTACTAGAGCTGCTACTACTACTGCTGTTACTAGTACCACATATACTTCTGCTACTATTACTACTACTACTACTTCTAATTATTTTGCTGCTATTACTACTAATGCTATTGCTACTACAACTACTACTCCTACTACTAGTATTGCTACTGCTTTTGCTGCCACTACTACTAGTACTACTACTAAAGCAACTACCACTATTACTACCACTACTACTAGTGCTGCTACTAATACTACTACTACTATTGTGGCTTCTAATACAACAACTACTGCTGCTACAACTACTACTGCTACTACTAATATACTACTACTGTTGCTACTGTTACAACACTACTATTGCTTCTATTACAATTACTATGGCTACAAGCACTACTACCGTTGCTACAACTACTACTGTTACTACTACTAATAGTACTGCTACTACTACTGTAATTTCTACTGCCGCTACTACTACTACTACTACTACTAATGCTGCTGCTACACCTACTGCTACAACTACAGCTACTATGGCTCCTGCTACTAGTGCCACTACTACAACTTCTACTACTACTATTGTTACTTCTACTAAGACTACTATTGCTGCAACTACTCCTACTACTACTACTACTACTACTTCTCCAACTACCTACTCATATTACTACTATTATGGCTACTATTAATTTACTACTATAATTACTGCTGCTACTCCTACTGCAACTACTGCTACTATTACTTCTATGACTACGACTACTAGAACTCCTACTACTAGTAGCAGTTGTCATAGTGGCTATAGTAGCAGTAGTAGTTGTTGTAATAGTCATTACAGTAATAGCAAGAGGAGTAGTAGTTGTTGTTGTTGTTGTAGTAGTAGTAGTCAGAGCAGTCATAGTAGTAGTAGTAGTTGTAGTAGTACTAGTAGCGATAGTAGTAGTAGTAGAAGCTGCAGTAGTAGCAGTAGTAATACTACTATTACTACTAGAAACTATAGTAGTAGTGGTAGTAGTAGTAGCAGCAGTAGTAGCAGCAGCAGCAGCAGTAGTAGAAGTAGTAAAAGTAGTAGTAGTAGGAATAGTAACAGGAGTAGCAGTAGTAGTAATAGTAATTTTAGTTGTTGTAGTAATAGTAGTTATTGTATTATTAGTAGTAGTAGTAGAATTAGTAATATTACTAGTATTAGTAGTAGTAGTGTAGCAGCAGTAAGAATAGTAGTCGTACTAGCAGAGTAGCAGTAGTAGTAGTAGTAGTTTCTGCCTGAGTGGTAGTTGGAGTAGTTTTCATAGTAGTAATGGAAATAGTAGTAGCAGTAGCAGTAGTAGTGGTCGTAGTAGTTGTAGCCGTAGTTGTAGGTGGAGTTGGAATAAGAGTCGTAGTAGTAGTAGTAGTAGTAGTAGTAGTAGCAGCAACAACAGTAGGAGTAGCAGTAGTAGTAATAGCAATAGCAATAGTAGTAGTAGTAGTAGTAGTAGTATTAGCAATAGTGGAAGTACTAGTAGCAGCTATAGTAGTTGTACCAGTAGTAGTAGGAGTAGTAATAGTAGCAATTTTACTAGTAGTAGAAGTAGTAGCAGCAGCAGTAGTAGTAGTGGTAGTAGTTATAGTAGTAGTAGTAGTGGTGGAAGTAGTAGTAGTAGTAGTAGTAACAGTAATAGTAGTAGTAGTTGTTGTTATAGTTGTGGTTGTAGTAGTAGTAGTAGTTATAGTAGTAGTAGTAGTAGTAGTAGTAGTAGTAGTAGTAGTACATGTAGCAGTTGTATTATTATTAGTAGGAGTAGTTGTAGTTGTAGTTATTGTAGTTGTTGTTGTTATAGTAGCAGCAGTAGTTATAAAATAAGTATTAGTAGTAGTTGTTGTTGTTGTTGTAGTAGTCGTGGCAATAGTAGTAGTAGTAGGAGGCGGAGGCAGAATTGGAGTAGTAGTGGGAGTTATAGTAGGAGTTTCACTATGAGTGGTAGTAGTAGTTGTTGTTGTTGTAGCAATCGAAAAAGCAGTAGTAATAGTGTTAGTCGTAGTAGTCGTGGTGGTAGTAGTAGTAATAGTAGTAGCAGTGTTCGGGGTAGTAGTATAAATACGAATGGTAGTAGTAGTAGTAGTAGTAGCAGTAGTAGTAGTAGTTCTTGTGGTTAACTATCGAAGTAGCAGTAGTAGTAGTAGTAGTGGTAAGTAGTAGATAGTGGTAGTAGGTAGTAGTAGTAGTAGTAGTGTAGTAGTAGTAGTAG
>RXID01016527.1:0-31676 GCA_005019695.1 Trichopus zeylanicus subsp. travancoricus
GTAGTAGTAGTAGTAGTAGTAGTAGTAGTAGTAGTAGTTGCAGTAGTAGTAGTAATAGTAGAAGTAGTAGTAGTAGTAGCAGTAGTTGTAGTAACAGTTTTAGTAGATGTAACAATTATAGTAGTATTGGTAGTAGAGTAGGAATAGGAGTAGCAGCAGCAGTAGGAGTTGTTGTTGTTGTAACAATAGTCGTGCTAGTTGTTGTTGTTGTTGTCGTAATAGTAGTAGTACTTGTAGTAGTATTAGTAGAAGTAGTAGTAGTAGTAGTAGTAGATATAGCAGGGGGAGTTGTAGTAGAAGTAGTCATCATAGTTGTAGTCACATATGTAGTAGCGGTAGTTGTTGTTGTTCTTGTAGTAGTAGTAGCAATTGAAATATCGATAGTGGTAGTAGTTCTATTTGTATCACTAGTTATAATAGTAGTAGTAGTAGAGGTAGAAGTAGTAGTAGTTGTAGTAATAGTATTAGTAGGAATAGTAGTTGTAATAGTACTAGCAATTGTTGTTGTTTTTGTGGTAGCAGCATTAGTAGTAGTAGTTGTTGTTGTTGTAGGAATGGTAGAAGTAATCATTGTCGTAGTAGTAGTAGTTGTTGTTGTTATTGTTGCAGTAGTACTAGTAGTAGTACTAGCAATCAGTGTAGGGGTAGTAGTAGTAGTAGCAACCATAGTAGTAGTGATCATAGTAGTAGTAGAAGTAGTAGCAGTAGTCGTAGTAGTAATAGTAGTAGTAGTAGTTATAGAGGCAGTAGTAACGGCAGTAGAAGTTGTGGTAGCATTAGTAGTAGTAGTGATGGTAGAAGTTGTAGCAGCCGAAGTATAAGTAGAAGTGATAGAAGTCATAGCATGTATAGTAGAAGCTGTAGAAGTAGAAGAAGTAATAATTGTAGCAGTAGCAGCAGCAGTAGTAGTAATAGTACTAGTATTAGTAGCTGCAGTAGTAGTAGCAGTTATTCTTGTAGTAGCAGCAGAAATAGTACACCAGTAGTAGTTGTGATAGCAGTAGTAGTTTTAGTAGTAGTAGTAGCAAAAGTAGTAGTAATAGTAGTTGTAGTAGTAGTAGCAGAAGTAGTAGTAGTAGTAGTAGTAATAGTAGCAGTAGTAACAGTTGTAGCAGCAGTAGTAGCAGTAGTAGTTGCAGTAGCAGTAGTAGCTGCTGTAGTAGTTGTAGCAACAGTAGCAATAGTCATTGCAGTAGCTGTAGCAGTAGCAGTAGTAGTAGTAGTTGCAGTAGGAGTAGCAGTAGAAGTAGTTGCAGTAGTAGTAGCAGTTGTAGTAGTGGTAGTAGTAGTAGTAGTAGTATAGGTAGTAGTAGTTGTTGTTGTAGAAGAAGTGGTAGTAGTAGTAGTAGCAATAGGAATAGCAGTAGCAGTGACAACAGGAGTACTAGTAGTAATAATAGTTGTTGTTGTTGTAGAAGAAGAAAAAGAAATAGTAGTAGTAGTCGTAGTAGTGGTGGTAGTAGGAGTAACACCGACAGTAGGAGTACTAGTAGTAATAGTTGTTGAAGTCGTAGTAGTACTATTAGTACTAGTAGTAGTTGTTGTAATAGCAGCATTGGTAGTGGTAGTCGTAATAGTAGTAGTACTAGTAGCAGTAGTTGTTGTAGTATTAGTAGTAGTAATAATAGTAGGAGTAGTACTAGTAGTAGTAGGAGGAGGATGAGGAGTAGTAGTAGGAGTAGGAGTAGTAGTAGTGGCAAGCGTAGTAGTAGTAATAGTAGTAGTAGTAGTAGTAGTAGTAATATTTGTAGCAGTTGTAGTAGTTAGCGGTTAAAGTCGTTGTAGAAGTAGAAGAAGTAGTAGTAGTAGCAGTTGTAATAGTAGGGAAAGTAGTACCATTAGTAGTAATTGTAGTAGAATTAGGAGTAGTAGGAATAGTCGCAGGAGTAGCAGCATTGGTAGTAACAATAGCAAAATTACTTGGAGTAGTAGTAGTTGTTGTTGTTGTCATTGTTATTGTAGTAGTAGTAGTTGTTGTTGTTATTGTAGAAGTAGTTGTAGCAGTCGTAGTAGTTGCCAATTGTAGTCCTAGTTGGGGTAGTAGGAGTTATTACAGTAGTAGTTGTTGTAGTTGTGGTAGGGGTAGGAGTAGTTGTAGTAGTTGTAGCAGAAGTGGCAGTAATAGTAGCTGTAATAGGAATAGTAGTAGTATTAGGAGCTGTAGTAGTAGTAGTAGTAATAGTACTAGTATTAGGAGTTATAGTAGTTGTAGTAGTAATAGTAGCAGTAGTAGCATTAGGAGTAGAAGTAGTGGTGGTGGTAATTATAGTAGTAGTGGTCATAGTAGTGGTAGTAGTTGTTGTTGTAGTAGTAGTAGTGGTAGTAGTAGCTATTGTGATAAAGTAGGAGGAGTAGTAGTAGTAGTAGTAGCATTGGTAGTACTGGTAGGAGTAGTAGTAGAAGTCGTAGTAATAGTAGTAGTAGTAGTAGTGGTAGTAGTAGTAGCTGTAGTAATAGTAGTAGTATTAGGTGTAGTAGTAGTTATTGTAGTAGGGCTAGCAGTAGGAGTAGTCGAAGTAGTAGTGGTAGTTGTTGTAGTAGTGGTGGTAGTAGTAGCTCTAGTAGTAGTAGTACTAGTGGTAGTAGTGGTAGTAGTTATTGTTGTTGTTGTTGTATTGGTAGTGGTAGTACTGGTAGGAGTTGTAGTATTGGTAGTAGAAGCAGTAGTAGTAGTAGCAGTAGTAGTTTTTGGAAAAGTAGTAGTGGTAGTAGTAGTAGTATAAGTATTAGGAGTAGTAGTAGTAGTAGTATTTGTAGCATTGTAGTAGTTAGCAATTGGAGTAGTCGTAGAAGTTGAAGAAGTAGTTGTAGTAGTAGTAGCAATTTTAGTGGTAGTATAAGGAGTAGTAGGTGTAGTCATAGGAGTAGTAGCATTGGTACTAGCAAAAGAAAAAGTAGTAGGAGTAGTAGTAGTTGTTGTTATTATTGTTGTAGTAGTGGGAGTTGTAGTGGAAGTAGTTGTTTTTGTTGTAGTAGTAGTAGCAGACTTTGTAGTTAGCAATTGTAGTCGAAGTAGGAGTAATAGGAGTAGTAGGAGTTGTTGTTATAGTAGTAGTAGTTGTTGTTATAGGGGAAGGAGTAGCAGTAGTAGTAGCAGTACTGGTAGTAGTCGTAGTAGTAATATGAGTAGAAGTAGTAATAGTAGTAGTATTAGGAGCAGTAGTAGTAGGAGGTAGTTGTAGTAGTAGTAGTTGTTGTAGTAGTAGTACTATTACGAGTAGTACTAGTTGTAGTAGTAGTGGTACTGGTAGTAGTCGCATTAGTAGTAGTAGCTGTAGTAGTAGTGGTAGTATTTCTTGTAGAAGTAGTAGTAGTAGTAGAAGTAGTAGCATTAGTAATAATAGTAGCACTATTATTAATAATACTACAAGTAGTAGCAGTAGTACTAATAATACTACAAGTAGTAGCAGTAGTAGTCCTAGTAGTTGTATTAGTAGGTGTAGTAGTTGGAGTAGTTGTAGTAGTAGATGTAGAAGTTGTAGCGGTAGAAGTAGTAGTAGTAGTTGTCGTAGAGGTAATAGGGCTTAGGTAGTAGTGGTTGTAGTGGTAGGAGTAGCAGTTGAAGTAGCTGTTGTGGTAGTAGTAGTAATTGTCAAATTAGGAGTAGGAGTAGTAGTAGCAGTAGTAGTAGTAGTAAAAGTAGTAGTAGTAGTAGTAGCAGCAGTAGTAGTACTAGATGTTGTAGTAGTAGTTGTTGCAGTAGTAATATTACTAGTACTATTATTAATAGTAGTACTACTAGTAGTAGTAGCACGAGTAGTAGTAGTAGTAGTTGTTGTTGTAGTAGTAGTTGTTGTTGTTGTTGTAGTAGTTAGAGTAGTAGCACCAGCAGTATTACTTGTAGTAGTAGCAGAAGAAGTAGTGGTAGTAGTAGCAGTAGTCATCGTAGTATTAGTAGTACGAGAAGTAGTAGTATTAGTTGTAGTTGTAGTTGTAGTAGTAGAAGTAGTAGGAGGAGGAAGAGGAGGAGGAGGAGCAGCAGTAGTGGTAATAGTAGCAGAACAATAGTAGTAGTAGTAGTACGAATTTCACTAGTAGCAATAGTAGTAGGAGTAGTAGCAGCAATAACATTTTTAGCAATTGTAGTAGTAGTAGTAGTAGGAGTAGTGGCATTGTTGGTGGCAGACTAAAAATGATTGTAGTAGTTATAGTAGTACAAGTAGGGGTAGTAGTGCTTGCAGTAGTAGTAGCAGCAGTAATAGTAGCAGTAGTAGTAGCTTCAGTAGTGGTTGTTGTAGTGGTAGTGGTAGTGGTAGGAGTAGTTGTAACAGTAGAAGTAGTAGGCATAGTAGTAGTTATAGAAGCGGTAGATATAGTAGTAGTCGAAGTTGTAGTAGTATTGGTGGGAGAAGTAATAGTAGTTGTTTAGTGGTAACAGTAGAAGTAGTAGGAGTAGTAGTTGTAGTAAAAATAGAACTAGTAGAAGTAGTAGCAGCAGTACTAGTAGGTGTAGTAGAAGGAGGAGTTGTAATAGTAATCACAATAGGAAAAGTAGTGGTAGCTGTGGTGGTAGTAGTAGTAGTAGTAGTATTAGTAGTTAGAGTTGTGGTAGGAGTTGTTGTTGTGGTAGTAGTCGGAGTAATAGCATCAGTAGTGGTAGTAATAGTAGAAGTACTAGGAGTAGTAGTACTAGTACTAGAAGTAGTAGCAGTTTTAGTAGCGGTAGTAGTACTTGTAGGTGTAGAAGAAGGAGAAGCAACAGTATTAGTAGAAATAGTAAAAGTAGTTGGAGTAGTAGTGGTAGTGGAAGTAGTAGAAGTGGTAGTAGTAGTGGTGGTCATAGTAGAAGTAGGAGCAGGAGGAGTAGTAGTACTAGTAGTAGTAGTAGTAGCAATAGCAGTTGTAATAGTAGTTGTAGTAATAGTAGTAATAATAGGAGTACTAGTAGTAGTAGTAGTTGTTGTTGTAGTAGTAGTAGTAGATGGAGGAGTACGAGTATGGGGAGTAGTTGTAGTTGTAGTTGCAGTAGTAGTAGTTTTCGTAGTAGTAGCAATAGAAGTAGCTATAGCAGTAGCAGTAGTAGAGGAAGCAGTTCTAGCAGTTGATGTTGTTGTTGTTGTAGTAAGGGTAGTAGTATTAGCAGTAGTACAAGCAGTAGTCATAGTAGTTGTCACAGTAGTAGTAGTAGTGGTAGTAGTAGTACTAGTAGTACTAGTAGTATTATTAAAAGTAGTAGTAGTAGCAACAGTGGTAGTTGCCATGGTAGTGGCAACATTAGTAGTAGTAGCAGAAGAAGTAGTAGTAGAAGTTGTTGTCATTGTAGAAGTAGCAGCAATAGTAGTAATGGTAGTAGTAATAATAGCAGTACTACGAGTAAAAGTAGTACTACTTGGAAAAGAAAAAGTAGTTGCAGTAGCTGTAGAAGTAGCAGCAGCAGCAGTTGTAGTCATATTAGTAATAAAAGTAGTAGTTGGATTAGTAGTTATAGCTGCAGTCGTAGTAGTAGTTCTAGTAGTACTAGAAGCAGTAGTTCTAGTGCTAGTTGCAGTAATAGTAGCAGTAATAGTAGCAGCAATAGTAGTAGTAGGATCAATTGTAGCAGTTGTCACAATAGCAACAGTATGAGTAGAAGTAGTAGTAATAGTATTAGCTGTAGTAGTATTAGAAGTAGAGGTAGCACTAGTATCAATAGTTTTGGCAGTAGTAGTAGTAGTAGTAGTAGCAGTAAAAGTAGTAGTAGTAGTAGCAGCGTTAGCTATAGCAAGAGCAATAGTAGTAGTCACAGAAGTAGTAGTAGTAGTAGTAGTAGCAGAAGTATTAGTAGTAGTGGTAGTAGTAGTAGTAGTAGAAGTAATTGTAGCAGCAGTAGTAGTAGTAGAGATAGTATTAGTAGTAGTAGCAATTGGGGTGGTTGTAGTAGTAGTCGTAGTTGTTAGAGAAGGAGTAGTAGTTGTTATTGTGGGAATAATAGGACTAGTACTAGTAGTTCTAGTAGTTGTAATGGTAGTAGTAGTCATCATCGTAGTTGTAATAGAAGTAATAGTAGTAGTAGCAGTAGTAGTAATAGTAGTAGTATTAGTAGTAGCAGCAGTAGTAGAAGTAGTGGTACTAATAGTAGTAGTAGTGGAAGTAATAGTAGTAGTACTAGTAGTAGTAAAAGTGGTAGTTGTCGTAGAAATAGTAGTCGTAGTAGTTGTTGTTGTTGTAGAAGCAATTGGAGTATGGCTGCAGTACTAGTAGTAGCTGTAGTAGAAGTAGTAGGAGAAGTAGTGGTAGTAGTAGTGGGAGTAGTAGCAGTTGCAAGAGGAGCAGTAGTTGTAGTAGTAGAAGGAGTAGCTATAGTAGTAGTAGTAGTAGTAGTAGTACTAGTGTTAGTAGTTGTAGTAGCAGAAGTAGTAGTAGTAGAAGTAATAGCAGCAAGAATAGTAGTAGCAGTAGTAGTACTCATAGTAGTAGTAGCAGCAATAGTTGTGGTAGTAGTACTACTAGTAGTAGTAGTACCAGTAGTGGTAGTAGCAGTAATAGTAGCAGTAGTAGTAGAAGTAGTAGTAGTAGAAGTTGTAGCAGCAACAATAGTAGTAGCAGTAGTAGTAGTTAAAGTAGTAGTAGTACTAGTAGTAGTAGAAATAGTAGCAGTAGTAGTTGTGGTAGCAGTAGTAGTGGAAGTAGTAGTAGTGGTAGGGGTATTATTACCTGTAGCAACCGAAGTAGTACGAGTAGTGGTAGTAGTAGTACTAGTATCAGTAGCAGCAGCAGTAGTAGTAGTAGTCGTTGTAGTAATAGCAACAGCAGTAACAACTTAAGCAAAAGTAATAGTAGTAGTTGGAGCACTTGTTACATTAGTAGTATTGTAGTTGTCGTAATCGTAGTAGTAGCAATATTAGTAAGAGGAGTAGTAGTAGTAGTAGTCTTCGTAATAGTAATAGGAGTAGCAGTAGTAGTAGCAGCAGCAGAAGTTGCAGCACTAGTAGTAGCAGCAACCGTAGTAGTAGTGGTAGTATTAGCAGCAGCAATAGTAGCTACAGTATCAGAAGTACTAGCTGTAGTAGTAGTAATAGTAGTTATTGTAGTGGTAGTGGTAATAGTTGTAGTGGTTGTTGTAGATGTAGTAGTAGTTGTAGTTGTAGTAACAATAGGAGTAGTAGTAATAGTAGTAGTAGTAGGAGCAGTAACAGCAGCAGTAGGAGTAGTATCTGTAGTAATAGTAGTAGTAGTAGTAGCAGGAGGAGGAGGAGGAGGAGGAGTAGTAGTAGCTGTAGTAGTAGTAGTAGTAGTAGTAATAGTTGTTGTTGTTATAGTAGCAGCTGCAGCAGCAGCAATAGTAGTCGTAGTATTAGTAGTAGTAGTAGCAGCAGCAGCAGTAGTAATTGTAAGGGAAGCTGCAGCAATAGTAGCAATAGTGGCAACAGTAATCACATCAACTATAGTTGAAGTAGCACTAGTAGTAGCAGCAATAGCTACATAAGTAGTAGTGTTGTAGTAGTAGTAGTCGCTGTAGTGGTAATAGTAGTAGCAATAATAGTACTAGTAGCATTAGGAGTAGTAGTAGCACTAGTAGTAGTAATAGGAGCAGAAATAGGAGTTGTAGAAGTAGTAGTTGTAGTCACAGTAGTGGTTGTTGTTACTGTAGCAGTAGTAGCAATTGTAGTATTAGCAATAGTAGTTGTAGTAACAATAGTTGTAGTAATAGTAGTAGAAGTAGGAGGAGTAGTAGTAGTAGCAGCAGTAGCAGTTGCAGTAGTGGTAGTAGAAGTAGCAGTAGCAGCAGCAGAATTAGTAGCAATAGCAGCAACAGTAACAGTAGTTGTAGCATTAGTTGCAATAGTAGTAGCAGTCATAGTAAGAGTAGTAGTAGTCCTAGTCGCAGTAGTAGTAGTAATAGTAGCGATTGTCGTAGTAGTTGTAATACCAGAAGTAGTAGTAGGAGTAGTAGAAGGAGTTGGAGTTGGAGTACAAGTAGTACTTGTAGTAGTAGTAGTAGTAGTAGCTATAGCGGTAGTGGTAGTGGTAGTAGTAGTAGTAAAAGTAATAGTAGTCATAGTAGTAGCAGTAGTGGGAGTAGCAGTAGTAGTGGTTGCAGTAGTAGGAGGCGTTGTAGCAGTAGTAATAGTTGGATTAGTAGTAGTAGTAGCAGTAGTAGTCGTTGTAGTAGTAGTAAGAGTAATGGCAGCAGCAGCATTATTTGTATTAGTTGTAGTTATAGTAGTAGTAGTAGCAGTATTAGTAGTAGTAGTAGTACTAGCAGTAGTATAAGTTGTAGTACTAGTTACAGTAGTAATAGTAGTTGTTGTTGTAGTATTAGTAGTTGTAGTAGTAGTGGTATTAGTAGTAGTAGTAGGAGTAGTAGGAGTAGTAATTGTAGTTGTAGGGGTAGGTGTAAGAGTTGGAGAAGTGGTAGAAGTAGTGGCAATAGTAGTAGTTATTGTCAGAGTAGTAGTAGTAGTACCTGTAGTAGTAGTAGTAGATGTTGTTGTAGAAGTAGTAGTAGCAGCAGTAGCAGTAGTGCTAGCTATAATAGCAGTAGTGCTAGTAGTGGCAATAGTAGCAGTAGTAGTAGTAGTAACAGTACCTGTAGTACCTGTTGCAATAGTTGCAGTCAGAGTAGGAACATTAGGAATAGTAGATGTAGCAGTTGTAGCAGTTGTTGTTGTGGGAATTGCAGTAGTGGCAATAAAGTAGTAGTTAAATCAGTAGCTATAGTTGCGGTAACAGTAGTGTAGTAGCAGTAGTGGCAGTAGCTTTCGTTAATCTAGTAGTAGCAGTGGTACTGCTAGTAGTAGTAGTGGCGAAAGTAGAAGTCGTATTAGCAGACATGGTAGAAGTAGTAGTAGCAGTGGTCGTAGTACTAGTAGTAGTATTGAAAGTAGTGGTAGTTGTAGAAGTAGTGTTAGTAGCAGTAGTAGTATTAGTTGCAGTAGTAGCTATGGTAGTATTAGTAGCCGTAGTAGTAGTAGTAGTTGTTGTAGTAGTAGTAGTAGTAGTAGTAGAAGTGGAAGTAGTAGCAGCAGTTGTTGTTGTTATAGCAAAAGTAGAACTAGTAGTGGAAGTAGCAGTTGCAGCAGTAGTAGTCGGGGTAGTAGTGGCCTTAGTGGTAGTAGTAGTAGTAGAAGTAGTAGTAGTTTCGCTAGTAGTAGTTTTAGTAGTATTAGTAATAGTAGGAGGAGTAGTAGTACTAGTAGCAGCAGCAGCAGCAGCAGCTGTAGTAGTAGTAGTAGTAGTAGTAGTAGTAGTAGTAGTAGTAATAGTAGTAGTAGTAGTAGTCATAGTAGTGGTCATGGTGGTGGTGGTGGTAGCGGTAGCAATCATAGTAGAAGCAGTTGTAGTAGTAGTAGTAGTAGTAGCAATAGCAATTGAAGTAGAAGTATGGGTTGTAGTAGTAGTAGCAGTTGTAGTAGGAGGAGTAGTAGTAGAAGTATGGGTTGTAGTAGTAGTAGAAGTTGTAATAGGAGTAGTAGGAGCCAGAGGATGAGTAGCAGCTCTAGTTGTAGAAGTACTATTGGCCATAGTAGCAGTAGAAGTAGGAGTAGTAGCATTAGTTGTAGTAGTAGTAGCACTAGTGACAGTAGCAATAAAAGTAGCAGTAGCAATTGATGTATCAGTAGCGGTTGTAGTATTAGTAGCAGTAGTAGTAGGAGTAGTAGTAGAAGTAAGACTAGTAGTAGTAGTAGGAGCTGCAATAGTAGGAGCAGCTGGAGGCAAAGGACGAGTTGCAGCAACAAGTGTCGTAGGTGTAGTAGCTGCAGTAGTAGAAGCAGCAATAGTACTAGTAGTAGTAGCGGCATTATCAGTAGTTGTTGTAGTAGCAGAAGAAGCAATAGCATTAATAGTGGCACCATAAGTAGTAGTAGTTGTAGTGGTAGTAGTAGCAATAGTGGTAGGAAGAGTGGTAGTATTAATAGTAGTAGGAGGAGTTGTTGTAGTAGTAGCCGTAGGAGTAGTAGCAGACGCTGTGGTAGGAGTTGTTGCAGTAGCAGTAGTGCTAGGAGTAGTGGCTAAAGTAGTAGCACTAGTAGTTGTTGGTTTTGTAGTAGAAGCAGCAATAATGTAGCAACGGTTGTAGTAGTAGTTGGAAATGTAGTAGTTGTAGAAGTAGTACCAGCAGCAGTAACAGCTGTAGTGGTAGTAGCAGTAGCACTAGTAGTGGTAGTATTAGCAGCTGTAGTAGTAGTAGTAGTAGTAGTAGTAGTAGTAGTAGTAATAGTATTAGTAGTAGTAGTAGTAGTAGTAGAAGAAGAAGTATTTGGAATAAGAGAAGTTGTAGTAGTATTAGTGGTGGTGGTAGTAGTAGTATTAGTGGTAGTTGTAGTAGTCATAGTAATATTACTAGTACTAGTAGTTGTTGTAGTAGTATTAGTAGCAGCAGTAGTAGTTGTAGTAGTAGTCGTAGTAGTAGTGTAGTAGTGTTTGTAGTAGTAGTAGTAGTAACAGCAGTAGATGTAGCAGTTGTAGCAAATATGGCAATAGCAATGGTAGCTGTTAGAGCAGAAATATTCGTATTAGTAGTAGAAGTAGTAGTTGTTGTAGTTGTAGTAGTAGAAGTAGTAGTTGTAGTAATAGTAGTAGTAGCAGTAGTTGTAGTTGTAGTAATAGTAGTAATAGTAGTAGTAGCAGTAGTATTGGTAGTATTAGTAATAGGCACAGTTGCAGTAGTAGTTGTAGTTGTTGAAGTAGTAGTAGCAGTAGTACCAACAATTGTAGTACTTGCTGTTGTAGCGTCAGTAGTAGCAGCAGAAGCAGTAATAGTGGTAGCTATTTTTGTTGTAGTTGCAATAGAAGCAGAAATGGAAGCAGCAGTAGTAGTATTAGTAGTTCTAGTAGTAGTAGTAGTAGGGGTGGTAGTAGTTGCAGTAGTAGTAGTAGTAGCCGTCGTAGCTGTAACAATAGTAGTAGTAGTAAGAGTAGTAGTAGTAGTTAGAGAAGTGGTAGCAATAGTAGGAGTAGAAGTAGTAGTAGCAGCACCAGCAGTAGCAGTAGTGGTAATAGCAGTAGTAGTAGAAATAGTAGCAGCAGTAGTAGTATTTATAGAAATAGTGGTAGTAGCAATAGCCATAATAGTAGAAGCAGTAGTCGTAGTAGTACTAGCAATAGTAGCAATAGCAGTAGTAGTAGCAATTGTAGTAATAGTAAGAAAAGTAGTAGCAGTAGTAGTAATAGTCGCAGTAGTAGTAGTTGTTATTGTAGTAGTAGGAGTAGTAGCAGTAGAAGCAGTAGTAGCAGAAGCAGCAGTAGTCGTAGTATTAGTAGTAGTAGGACTACTAGTGGCAGTAGTAGTAATAATAGTAGTAGAAACAGTAGTCGTAGTAGTTGTAGTAGTACAACTAGTTGTGGAAGTAGTAGTAATAATAGTAGTAGTAGTAGTCTTAGTAGAAGTAGCAGCAACAATAGTAGTTGTTATAGAAGTGGTAGTTGTAGTAGAGTAATAGTAGTAGTAGTAGTAGCAGTTGCAACAATAGTAGCAGTAGTAGTAGTAGTAGTGATAGTTGTAGTTGTAGAAACAGTAGTAGTAGTAGCTGTAGTAGTAGTAGTGATAGTAGTAGTAGTAGCTGTAGTAGTAGTAGTAGCGGCAGTAGCCGTTGTAGCAGTAGGGGTGATAGTAGCAGTTGTAGTGGTCATAGCCGTAGTAGTTCTAGCTAGAGTAGTTGTAGTAGTAGTAGCAGTACCAGTTGTAGTAGTTACAGTCAGAGTAGAAACATTAGGAGTAGTAGCGGTAGCAGTTGTAGCAGTTGCTATAGTGGCAATAGCAGTAGTAGCAATAAAGTAGTAGTGAAAGCGGTAGCTATAGTTGTAGTAACAGTAGTGTAGTAGTAGTAGTAGCAGTAGTGGTCGTTAATCTACTAGTTACAGTGGTAGCAATTATACTGGTAGTAGTAGTAGTGGCGAAAGTAGAAGTGTAGTAGCAGACATAGTAGAAGTAGTAGTAGCTGTGGTCACAGTACTAGTAGTAGTAGTGAAAGTAGTTGTAGTAGTAGTAGTAGTGGTGGTGGTGGGGGTGGTGGTGATAGCAATTGTAGTAGTAGTAGCAGTAGTAGTAGTAGCAGTAGAAGTAGCAGTTGCAATAGAAGTAGTTGTAGCAATTGAAGTAGTAGTAAGGGTTGTAGTAGTAGTAGAAGTAGGAGTAATAGGAGTAGTAGTTGTAGTAGTAGGAGTAGTAGGAGGCAGAGGACAAGTCGCAACAAAAGTAGTAGTGGTAGTAGTAGTAGTAGTAGTAGTACTATAGGCCGTAGTAGTAGTAGAAGTATGAGTAGTGGCACTAGTGGTAGTAGTAGTAGCACTTAGTGGCAGTAGCAGTAGCAATTGATCTAGCAGTTGGGGTTATAGTAGTAGTAGCAGTAGTAATAGGAGGAGTAGTTGCAGAAGTAAGACTAGTAGTATTAGGAGCTGCAATAGTAGGAGAAATAGGAGGCAGAGGACGAGTAGCAGCAACAAGTGCAGTAGGTACAGTAGCTGTAGTAGTAGAAGTAGCAATAGTACTTGTGGTGGTAGCAGCATTATTAATAGTTGTAGTAGTAGCAGAAGAAGCTGTAGCAGTAGTAGTGGCACCATAAGTAGTGGTAGTAGCAGTAGTGGTAGCAGTAGTAGTAGTAGTCGAAACAATATTAGTGATAGAAGTAGTAGTAGTAGTACTTGTTGTAGTAGGAGCAATAATAGCATAACAGTAGTAGTTGTAGCAGTAGCGGTAGATGTAGTAATAATAGTAGTAGTAGTAGTAGAAGTATTAGTAGTTGCACTAGTAATAGTAGTAGTAGTAGTAGTAGTAGTAGTAGTAGTAGTAGAAGTAGTAGTAGTCGTGGTTGTGGTGGTGGCGGTGGTAGCAGTTGTAGTAGCAGCAGCTGTAGTAGTTGTAGCAGCAGTGGCAATAGCAGTAGCAATTGAAGTAGTAGTAAGGTTTGTAATAGTAGTAGCAATTGTAGTAGGAGTAGTAGTAGTAGCATCTGTAGAACTAGGAGTAGTAGGAGGTAGAGGACGAGTAGCAGCAGATGTAGTAGCCGTGGTGGTGGTGGTGGTGGTGGTGGTGGTGGTAGTAGTAGTAGTAGTAATACTATTGGCCGTTGTTGCAGTAGAAGTAGAAGTAGTAGCACTAGTGGTAATAGTAGTAGCATTAGCGGTAGTAGCAGTAAAAGTTGCAGTAGCAATTGATATACCAATAGCAGTTGTAGTAGTAGTAGCAGCAGTAGCAAGAGGAGTAGTAGTAGAAGTAAGAGTAGTAGTAGTAGGATCTGCAATTGTAGGAGCAGCAGGAGGCAGAGGACGAGTAGCAGCAACAAGTGTAGTAGGTGTAGTAGTTGCAGTAGTAGAAGTAGCAATAGTACTAGTAATGGTAGCGTCATTATTAGTAGTTGTATTAGTGGCAGAAGAAACAGTAGCAGTAGTAGTGGCACCATAAGTTGTAGTTGTTGTTGTTGTAGTAGTAGTAGCAATAGTAGTAGGAACAGTAGTAGTGATAGTAGTAGTAGTACTAGTGATAGTAGTAGTACTAGTTGTTGTAGGGCCAATAGCAGCAGCAACAGCAGTAGTTTTAGTAGCAGCAGTAGATGTAGTAATAGCAGTAGTAGTATCTGATAGCGGAAGTGAAGTTGGAATTGGTGGTGGTGGTGGTCGTCTGATAGCGGAAGTGAAGTTGGAAAGAAAAGATGGACTCAAAACCCAGAAGAGAGAATTGGACTCAAAACCCAGAAGAAAGAATTCTTCGATGATTCTTCTCTATATTGATCCTTTGATATGCCTCCCGTTTTATAGGGAAGCCTTACACCCAGCAGATGCGATAAGATCGCATCTGCTTTTACAAAAGCAGCTTTCCTAAAGCTACTTTATAAAAGCTAAAGCTGCTTTTCAAAAGCAGCTTTCCTAAAGCTACTTTACAAAAGTCTGTTACTTTACAAAAAGTCTCTTTTATAAAGTGGCTTTTCCAAAAGCTATTTTATAAAAGTAACTTTACTTTACATCTTTGGACACGGCTTCCTCTGGACTGGGCCGGGCTGGTTATTCTTTGGACTGATTGGTCCAAGCAAACCTTGGACCCTTTGGGCTGGATTGTTGGGCCGAATGCTACCATTTTCTCCTTGCGCGAGCTTTCTGCTGTGCTCAGAACATGAAGGCGGGCAGTCGTTGGGCTGCGTCAGTTGTTAGTTTGACTGCTGTTTCAAGCTGGACATCAATCTGAGTTACAAGAGGATGCCACTGGGCCAAGAAGTTGCCCGTGGTCTTTCGTCCTGCGCGCTTTGTGGCTTCGGATAGCTTCAGGGCGTGGAGGTCCCGGAACTGTCGAACAGCTTTAAGTGCTTCCTGGGCACTTTGTCGTTCCAGCTGTTGAAGCCGCCGCCTGATGGCGTCGTAGGTATCGAGGGACATGGGAAGGCTCTATAGGAGCTGTAGCTATGATTCATATTGTAGCACAAGGCTTGGGCTTCCACCAAGTGCTCCTCCTTTGCCTTCTGAGAGGGTGTCTGGTGTGCCTCCTGTAACCGGGTTGCTACGAGGCTGAGTCCTTCCAGAGTTTCGGGTGCAGGCCATCCTGAAATAACAAGTGAAGTAATTAAGTAGGAGAGAGTATCCACCAGCTGGTTATCCTCTCCGCTGATGTGTTCAAATTGGATGGCGAGTCCCGTGCCAGTAATGTAGTCGGTGAAGGCGAGCCAGCGTACGCGGGAAGGCTTATTGTTGGCCGACTTGTTGAAGAAGCTTATGATTGCTTGACAGTCGGTTCGAATAGTCAAGTCAGCCTTATCCAGGTAGTAAATCTTCAGTGCTTCCAGCGTATTCATGACGGCATAGAGTTCCGCATCAATGGTGGATTTGATTGGATGGAACCTGCCGCTAGCGTAGGCACATACCTTCTCCATGGACTTGGGGTCATATTTCTGGGGCTTCCATTTACGAATTCTGCCCCATCCCGTCATACAGCCGTCGGTCTCAAGGATCATATAGCTGGCTTCTGGTGGTAACTCGAGATCCGGCAGCTTTTGCACCAAGGCCTTGATTTTTTCGACTAAGTCCCAATCTTGGGAGTTCCAGCGCCTTTCTCCCGTAGGACTTGTCTTTGCATAGAGTGGCCCGAGTAGAGTTCCCAGATTAGGGATATAGCTTCGGGCGTAATTCAAGATTTCGAGCCAGGCTCGGAGGCCTTTCGTGGTGGTCAGTTCCTGTTCCTGGAAGTTTGCAATCTTCTTGATAATGTGGGGCTGCAGCTTGATTCGCTGATTGTCGAGTACTGCCCCCAAGAATTCCACTTCTGAGACTGCTAACTTCATCTTTGTTGGGCTCAGGATTAGCCCATTGGTTTGGCAGATCTGGAGCATGACCCGCAGATGTTTTTCATGCTCCGCTTCAGAGGAGGAGAAGACCAGAATGTCATCTATGTATACTGCAATAAAGTCTTCTGTTCCCTTGAAGCAACCATCCATCTTCCGTTGGAATACGGTAGGTGCATTTTTCAGGCCAAATGGCATTACGTGCCATTCGTAGAGGCCTTCTGGTACCCAGAATGCCGTCCATTCCACGGAGGCAGGATCCATCGCCACTTGATGAAAACCTGATTTCAGATCAAATTTTGAGTAAATGTGGCTCCGGCTTACCTTCCGTAAGATGGTGTTGATCCCAGGCAGGTTGTACTGATCCTTGTTGGTGAGATCATTCAGGCGCCGATAGTTGAAGACCATCCGCTCCTTGCCTTTGATCTCCTGGCCCGTTCGGGGATCAACTGTTGTACCGGAATTCACAATGATTGCAGTGGTGCGATGCCGGCTTTTGCTGGGGCGAATAATGCCAAGATCCAGAAGTGCTTTCACATGCTTTTCATACGTAGCCTTGGCTTGTGGTGTAATGTGCCTTAAGGGCCGGTCTTCAATAGTGAAATCCGGGTTTTTGATGTCCAGGTGGCAGAGCACCTGGTTCTTGGACCAATATTTCAGTGGGTCCTCACCAATGTATCCCTGGCGTCGGAGTTCTTCAAGCAGGGAGCCAACGCCGCTGGTGAAGCTCCATGATGGCTGTTGGTCCGTTGCATACTGCACTAGCTCTTGTATTTGAATATACTCATCCTCATCTAGGTCCAGCTCTTCAATAGCTGCTGCAGTAGGTATAGATGGGAGAGTATGAATTGTGGTTACGTTTTTGTAGAACGTAACCGTATTTCCTTCGATGCGGACGCCGCCTTGCATGGCGCGGATGAAGTTGCAGCCAAGGATCATCTGGATATCCTCCCCCAACTTCATCTGGAAGGCATATGTGTAAGGGATCCGAAAGCCGTTCTCCCCAATCATCATGCGGCCCAATTTAAGCTTCTTATTGGCCGAAATGCGGGAGTTGATGCCACTGAAATGCACGAGGAAAGGGTTGTCCTCTATGGCATTGACAGGAGCCGCTCCTTGGTCAATGCAGCAGGTTGTAGCCCCTGTGTCGAGGATTGCATTGACTTCAAATGGCACAATATGGGGAATTTCGAACTTCACCTTAATGTTGTAGTGCATATTCTTCGTCCGCCGGGGTGGTGTTGTCACCCTCATTTCAGCTGAGAGGAGCCGCTGAGTAGTGTCGACGAGAAGGACGTTTAGGTCGTCAGTATCCGCTGGCTCATCCTCCTGCTGCTTTAGTATGAGTGCTCCTTTCTCCTGTTGGAGCTTTTGTATTTCCTTTTGCAGATCACTTCGCTCGAGCACCATGCGGTCAAGCTCCATGGTGGAATTTTCGAGCTCCTTGTGCTTCAGTCTCCAGTTTTCAGACTCATGTTGCCAGTGATGGCATTCCTCTTGGACAAAAAGAAGGCGTTCTTGAAGGGCCTCCTTCTCTTCATGGGCGAGAGTGAGTTGTTGTTGCAGCTGTCGCTTTTCCCTTTCACAAGCAGAAATGTAATTTTGCTGTTCAAGTAGTAAGTCAGTGGTCTCATACCTTGGAAGGGATGTCTGGGCTATTGGGACTCTTTTGCTGAAGTAGTACCAACTGCATCTGCCGCATACTGTCAGCTTACAGTTTGGGCAGTGCATACGGTAGCACTTTTGGGAGGGTGCCTGGCAGCAAGAGCACTTTTCGTAAGCGTCAAGCACATCTTGATGTAATTCCCAAGTGTGGCTGCACTCGTACTATTGTTGTGAAACTTTGACCATGGCGCGGTAGCCCCCTGTAGGGCCAATCCACCAGGTCCGGTTGTCTTCCCGAAACATAAAAATCTTTTCCTCCCGCAAGACTGCCGTGTCCTCCTCCCCTTCAGAAATGCTGTAGATGGCATCACTGGGGTCATCGCCTTCTTGGACGGACACAATTTCACAATCGGCAGGGAGGTCAAGCTGTTCAAACATGGCGACGCGCTTGACATTTCGTCGCTCATTGGGGCATTCTCGGGCAAAATGCCCCTCTTCTCCGCAGAGGAAGCATCTACACCTCCTGTTGCGGATGAGGTGCTTCTTCTTCTCGATGCGGGCATGCGAAGGGTGTGGCTTCCCTTTGTAGGTTGTCGACCGCCGAACGCCAACCTTTCGTTGGGGTCGCTGATAATACCCCGGGATTGGAATGTCGTGACAGAACGATAAATCCTTGAGGGCCCGGGTAAAGGCCGCCTCTTTGCATGCTTCTTCCAGGTACTTGTAAGTAAATAGGACTCGAGGATAAACTCCGATAGTGTTACCTGGGTGTTTGGCTTCAAAAGCTGCTTTGATTTTCTTGCCAATAGAGCCAGGCATCTTTGACCAGAGTTTTTCTAAGAGCTCCGGGCCAGTGAATAACCGACCAGTCCGAGATGCTACCTGCATATATTCATTAAGGAAAGCAACGATATCCCGCAAATTTTGGCAGGATAACCGTTTCATATCCCTGTAGGCTTCTTCTTGCATGGTTGTTGAGCCTTGGTAGGGATCTTCCAGGGCGAATATGGTCCGAATCTGTGAGAGGATGTTCTGCGTACCGTCAGCACCATCTGCATGATCCAACAGGTGCTGGTATTCCATGGGGTAGGCCATCCTCCACTGGATCCAGGCGAGCTTTTCAGACTCCCCAAGCAAGTTTTCAATAAATTCAGTCTTTGTCCGGGAATCTGTGAAACCCTGTAGAGCCACTGAGTTTTTGGTGATGGACTCCCAACGCATGAAAACGTCACTGAATTGCCCAATCTGGGGGGGCATAACAAAGATAGCCCCTGATTGCTGCTGGGCAGAAGGGAGGTTCCCCCATTCTGAGGTATTCCTGGCTTTAAACCTCAGATTCTTGGGTTGGTAGTCGCCAAAGATAGGTCCTTGGCTTGGACCGGGCTCAGTAGGTCTCGCCGCTGGGGGATAGTTAACAGGGCCCATGGTTGACTCCACTAGGGGCCTGTATTCGGAGACAATGGAAGAGGAGCAAAGCCGCTCCGTTGGCTTCGCTTGCTGAGGTGGTGCCGGTGGTGCCCGCTGGGGATACTCCATACCCCAGTCTTCTTCTTCTAAAGTGGCAACGAGTTCTGTGTCTCCTTCTGTATTTCCCAAACAAGTATAATATTGCAAATACTCACAATACTCGTCTGGGTCATGTTCAGCGTCAGAGTTGCCTTCTTGGTTGGTTAGACGCCATGTGGCTAGAAGGTGGGTGTTGTCACCAGTTCCTTCCTGCAGAGGTTCCATGGACCGGAGTACAAAGGCCCCTGGGCGTGTATCCCCTGCATGGGTTCCGCAAGTTGGACGCTGGCCTTCCCGCCCTTTGGGTTGCCACGTAAGATGCCCGTTCACTGACTGTCGTTGGGCAAAGCGGCGTCGCCACTTCTTAGCTGGCATCACCTTTCGAGGAGCCAGATGCTGAGGCTGCTCTAAGACGTGTTGAGGGGCAGGTTGCCCCGTCAAGCGATGGACGATCCGCTGTGTTGCTTGTTGTGCAGTGTAGAATCGTCGCTGATTTCGCATATACCCCGAATTTGGTCTTCGACCAGGGGCTGGGGCGCTTTTTCCAACACGACTACTGCTGCCATTTAGCTTTGCTTGTTCCTCCTGCAAAATTAGCAAGGGGTCTTTAAAAATAAGGAGTCTCCCGCGTGGTTCGGGAGGCCTGGTTTTAGGATGGAGGGACAGATTCTCTAGTTTTGTGAGTAGGGACTCTGGGAGAATTGGACTGTCACTCTTCTTTTGCTGCTTTCTGAGGAGCTGGATATCGGCTTGGATATCCCGTAGGGCTTCGGCAATTTGGACTAAAAGCTGGATTTGTGTATTATTTTGCTTTAGAAGGGCTATATTTTGAGCTGAAACACTCGTATAATCACTGGGTTTGACGAATCCAACTGTTGGGTGTTCTATGGGTTCAACGGCTTGTAAAGCTTCTTGGTATGAGGAGGTTGTTTTGGCTGGAAGGAACGTGTTCATTCACCGGGAGGTGTATAACAATTGATGAAGATCTAGGTACTCTGGGTTCTGAGTGTGAGGTGTATATCCTACCTTATCGAACAAGAGATGAGTACTATGAGAACTTCAGACGCATACCCTAGTATCTGTCATGCTCATCCGACTGGCAGCTACTGCCTCTTGCAGATTTACGCGCACTGCGGCCTTTTGCAATTCAGACACCGTGATCGGCGTAAGGAATTCCTGAGTCTCCTTCTCACCAAGGCCACGAATACCTACTTCTCTCCCAATATTGACCTTGCGGTGGACTTATTAGGTCCAGCCTCTGTGCCACCTGAGGGGTCAATCCAGGATTTTTCGGCATGCTATGGTCTGGTTATCAATGGCCATAAGGTCAGAAACCATCACACACATCCCCGATGGGTACCTAGAAAAAGGTTTCTACTCAGCCATGGATGGTGTTAAGCCAGGTAAGGAACTAAGCTCTGATACCAGATTGGTGGTGGTGGTGGTCGTCTGAGCTTCTAAGCTCTGATACCAGATTGATGGGGTTGAGCAACTAAGCTCTGATACCAGATTGGTGGTGGAGGTCTGAAGCTCTGATACCAGATTGGAGGTGGTGCAACTAAGCTCTGATACCAGATTGGTGGTTGAGCAACTAAGCTCTGATACCAGATTTAAGGTGGTAGAGCAACTAGGCTCTGATACCAAGATTGGAGGTGGAGCAACTAAGCTTTGATACCAGATTGGAGGTGGAGCAACTAAGCTCTGATACCAGATTGGAGGTGGAGCAACTAAGCTCTGATACCAGATTGGAGGTGGAGCAACTAAGCTCTGATAGTATAAGTAGTAACAATAGGAGTAGTTTTAGCAGTAGCGGAAGATGTAGTAATAGCAATAGTAGTAGTAGTAGAAGTAGTAGCGATAGTATTAGTAGTCATAGTAGTTGTAGTAGCAATAGTAGCAGTAGCAGTAGTAGTAGCAGCAGCAGCAGCAGTTGCTGTTGTAGTAGTAGTACTAGTAGCTGTAGTAGTAGTAGTAGGAGGAGTAGTTGTAGTAATTGCTGTAGGAGCAGTAGCAGACGCAGTGGTAGGAGTTGTTGCAGTAGCAGTAGTGCTAGGAGTAGTAGCTAAAGCAATAGCAGTAGTAGTTGTTGTTATTGTCGTCGTAGTAGTAGTAGTAGTTATTGTGGTAGCAGTAGTAGTAGTGGTAGTAGAAGTAGTAGCAATAGTAATAGTACTAGCAGTTGTATTAGTAGTAATAATAGCAGTAGTAGTAGGATTAATTGTGGTAGTAGTCATAGGAGTAGTAGCAGAAGCAGTGGTTGGAGTAGTTGCAGTAGTAGCAGTGCTTGGAGTAGTAGTAGAAGCAGTAGCAGTTGTAACAATAGTAGTAGTAGTAGTTGGAGCAGTAGTAGTAGCAGTAGTAGGAGTAGTAGTAGTAGTAGCAGTAGCAGCAGTAGTAGCAGGAGTAGGAGTAGTAGTAGTAGCAGAAGTAGTTATAGTAGTAGGATTAATAGTAGCAGTAGCAGTAGTAGTAGTAGTATTATGAGCCATACTAATAGTAGTGGAAGTAGCAGCAGTAGTCATTATTATTGTAGGAGTAGCATTACGAGTAGTAGTTGTGGTTGTAGTAGTGGTAGATGCAATAGAAGTAGTAGGAGCAGGAAAAGTATGAGTGGCAGTAGTAGCAGCATTAGGAGAAATTGTAGGAGTAGTAGAAGGAGCGGCAGTTGTAGTAGTTGTAGGAATAGTAGTAGCAGAAGTTGTAGTGGTTGTAGTAGTACTAGTATAGTAGTAATAGTAGTAGTGGTAGTAGTAGCAGCAGCAGCAGCAGTAGTAGTAGCAGCAGCAGTAGTAGCAGCAATAGTAGCAGTAGTAGTAGTAATAGCAGTAGTAGTTTTAGCAGCGATAGTAGTAGTAATAGCAGTCGCAGCAGTGGAAGTCGGAGTTGTAGTAGCCGTAGGCGGAGTAGTAGTAGTAGTAGCAGCCGTAGTAGCAATAGTACTAGTTGTATTATGAGTAGTAGTGGCAACAATAGTAGCAGCAGCAGTAGCCGTAGTTGCAGTAGTAGTAGTAGCAGCAGTCGTAGTAGTAGTCATAGTAGTGGTATCAGTAGGAGTTGCGGCAGCTGTAGTTGTAATAATAATTGTTGTTGTAGTAGTAGGAGTACTCGTGGTAGTAGAAGTTGTAAAAGACGTAGTCGAACTAGTTGTCATAGTAGTAGTAGCAGAAGAAGTAGCAATAGCAGTAGTAGCAATAGTGGCAGTAGCTGAAGTAGTACTAGCAGTAGTAATATAGCTCGTAGGAGAGGTAGTAGTAGAAGTAGTAGAAATAGTTGTAGTAACAGTAGTTGTAGCAGTATCTGTAGTAGCAGTAGCAGTATTAGTAGCGGCAATGGTGGTAGTAGAAGTAGCAATAGTATTTGTGGTAATCATAGTAGGAACTGCAGTAGTAGAAGCAGAAGTAGCAGCTATAGTAGCAGTAAGAGGAGTAATCGTATCAGTAAGTGTAGTACTAGTAGTTGCAGTAGTAGGAGTGAGAGTAGTAGTAGTATAGGCAGTAACATTAGTAGTATTAGAAGATACAGTAGTTGTAGGTGTAGTAGTAGTGACAGTAGTAGTAGTAGCAAAAGTAGCAATTGGAATAGTAGTAGTAGTATCAGTACTAGCAGTAGCTGCAGTTGTATTATTAGTAGTAGCAGCAGGAGGAGGAGTAGTAGTAGATGTTGGAGTGAGAGTAGTAGCAGTAGTGATAGTAGTAGTAGTAGTAGCAGCAGAAGTAGTAGGAACAGGAACAGTAATAGCAATAGTTGTAATAATAGTAGCAGTAGAAGTAGTAGAAGCTATAGTAGCAGTAGAAGCAGTAGTAGCAACAGTAGTAGTTGTAGTAGCAGCTGCAACAACAGAAGTAGCAATAGTAGTAGTAGTAGTTGTTGTTGTAGGAGTAGTAGTAGGAATAGCAGCTGCAGTAGTAGTAGTGGTTGTAGTAGTAGTAGTAGCAGGAGTCGTAGTACTAGCAATAGGAAGAGGAGTAGGAGAAGTTGGACTACTAGTAGCAGCAGCAGTATAAGTAGTTGTGGGAGTAGTCGTAGTAGTGGCAGCAATAGCAGTAGCTGTAGTAGTACTTGTAGTAGTAGTAGTAGTACAGTAATAGTAGTTGTTGTAGTAGGAGTAGTAGTAGTAGTTGTTGTAGCAGCAGTAGTAGTTGTAGTAGCAGTAGCAGTAGCAGTAGTAGTAGAAGCAGTTGTTGTAGTAGTGGCCATGGTAGTAGTAGTAGTAGTAGTTGTTGTTGTATTTATTATTAGTTATAGTAGTAATAGTTGTTGTTGTAGTAGTAATAGTAGTAGTAGGAGTAGCTGCAACAGTAGTACTACTAGTAGTTGATGGTGTTGTTGTAGTACGAGTAGTCATAGTACTAGTTGTTTTAAGAGAAGGAGTAGTAATAGCAGCAATAGCAGTAGTAGTAATAGTAGCAGTAATAGGAGTATTAGTAGCAGTAGTAGTGTAGTAGTAGTAGTATTAGTTGTATTATTAGCAGTAGTAGTAGCAGTAGCAGTTGTAGTAATAGCAGTAGAAGTAGTAGTAGTAGCAGTAGTTATAGCATCAGTAGTAGCAGTAGTAGAAGTGATTGTAGCAGTAGCAATAGTAGCAGTTGCAGCAATTGTAGCAGTAGTAGTACTAGTGGTAATAGTTGTGGCAATAGTTGTTGTGGCAATCGTAGTAGCAGTAGAAATAGTAGTAGAAGTTGTAGTAGTAGTAGGATTAGGAGTTGTAGTAGCAGCAGTAGTAGTACGAGTAGTAGCAGCAAAAGTAGTTGCAGTAGTTGTTGTTGTTGTATGAGTAGCTGTAGAAATACTAGCTGCAATTGTAGTAGTGGTAGTAGTAGTAGAAGTAGTAGTAGGAGGGGAAGTAGGAGTAGTTGTAGGAGCAGTAGAAGGAGTAGTAGTAGTTGTTGTAGGATTCGTAGTAGCAGAAGTTGCAGTAGTTGCAGTAGTACTAGTATAGTATTAGTAGTAGTAGTGGTGGTGGTAGTAGTAGTAGTAGTAGTAGTAGTAGAAGTAGTCATAGTACTAGTACCTGTGGTAGTAGTAGTAGTCGTGGTAGAAGTAGTAGTAGCAGTAGCACTAGGAGTAGCAGTAGTAGTACAGTAGTTGTGGTAGTAGTAGTAGCTATACTAGTAGTAGTTGTTGTAATAGTAGTGGCAGCAGTAGTAATAGTAGTAGCAGTAGTCATAGTAGTAGTCGTAGTAGTAGTAGTAGTAGTAGCAGTAGGAGTAGCAGCAGCAGTAGTTGTCATAGTAGTTATTGTTGTAGTAGTAGTAGTCGTAGTAGTAGTTGTTGTAAAAGAAGTAGGACTAGTTGTAGGTGAAGCAGTAGTAGAAGTACTAGTAGTAGCAGTTGTCGCTATAGTAGCAGTAGTAGGAATAGTAGTAGCAGTAGTAGTGCAGTCGTAGTAGTATTAGAAGCAGTATTAGCAGTAGAAGTAGTAGTAGTAGTTGCAGTGGTAGTAGTAGTTGTTGTACAAATAGCAGCAGCTGCAATAGCAGTAGTAGCAGTAGTTCTGCAGTAGTAGTAGCAGTTGCAATAGTGAAAGTAGCAGTTGTAATAGCAGTAGCAGTGGCATTCACAGGGGGAGTAGTGGCAGTAATGGAAGAAGTAGTTGTAGTAGCTGTAGAAGTAGCAGTAGCAATACTTGCAGTAGCAGTAGTATTTGTAGCAGTGGCATTCACAGGGGAAGTAGTGGCAGTAATGGAAGAAGTAGTTGTAGTAGCTATAGAAGTAGCAGTAGCAATACTTGCAGTAGCAGTAGTAGGAGCAGTAGTATTTGTAGCAGTCGTAGTAGCAGCAGCAATAGTTGTTGTAGTTATAGTAGATATAGGAGGAGTAAGAGGAGTAATAGTATAAGTAAGAGTAACAGTAGTAGCAGCAGTAGTAGTAGTATTGGCAGAAATTGTAGCGGTAGTAGAAGTAGTAATAGTGGCAGCGACAAGCATAGTAGCAGTTGTAGTTGTAGTAGCAGCAGCTGTGGTATTAGTAGCAGAAGTAGCAGTAGGAATAGTAGTAGTAGTAGTATTGTATTATAAGTAGTAGTAGTAGTAGGAGTAGTAGTAGTAGTGGCAATAGGAGTGAGAGTAGCTACAGTTGTGGTAATAGTAGTAGTAGTAGTAGAAGTAGTAGAAGTAGTAACAATAATGGCAGTAGTAGTAGTAACAATTGCAGTTGTAGTAGTAGGTGTAGTAGAAGTTATAGCAGTAGTAGTAGTAGTTATGGGAGTAGCAATAGTAGTAGCTGCAATAGTAGTAGTGGTAGTAGTAGTAGAAGTAGTAGGAGGAGGAGTAGTAGTATTAGCTGTAGTAGAAGGTGAAAAAGTTGGAGTACTAGTAGCGGTAGCAGTATGAGTTGTTGTAGGAGTAGTCGGAGTAGTGGTCATAGTAGTAGTAGTAGTAGTAGTATAGTAGTAGTTGTAGTTATAGAAGTAGTAATAGTAGAAATAGTAGTACTAGTAGTAGTAGTAGTAGCAGTAGGAGCAGAGTAGTAATAGTAGCAGTAGCAGTAGTAGTATCAGTAATAGTAGCAGCAGTAGTAGTAGTGGTCGTAGTAGTAGTCATGGTAGCAGTAGTTGTTGTTGTTGTTGTAGTAGGAGTACCTGTTGGAACAGCACCAACAGTAGTGGGACTAGTAGTATTAGTAGTAGTTGTAGGAAAAGTAGTAGTAGTAGTACTAGTAGCATTAGTCGCAGTAGCAGTAGTAGTAGCAGCCGTAGGAGAAGTAGTAGAGGCAGCTGTAGTAGTTGTTGTAGCAGTAGTAGTAGCAATATGAGAAGTAGCTATAGTAGTAGTAGTAACAGTACTTGTAGTAGTAGTAGCAGTAGTGGTAGCAGTAGCATTTGTGGCAGTCGTAGTAGCAGCAGCAATAGTAGTAGTAGTTGTAGAAGCTGTAGTAGCAATAAGAGGAGTAATCGTATCTGTAAGAGTAGTAGCAGAAGTAGCAATAGTAGGAGTGAGGGTATTAGTAGTATTGGCAGTAATAGTCGTAGTATTAGAAGTAATAGCAGCTGCAGCGCAAGCGTAGCAATAATTGCAGTTGTAGTAGTAGTGGCAGTAGTAGTAGTAGCGTAAGTAGTTGTAGTAGCATTAGCAGTAGGAGTAGTAGGAGCAGCAGCAGCAACAGTAGTAGTAGTAGTAATAGTAGCGGTAGTATTAGTAGCAATAGTAGTAGTAGCAATTCTAGCAGTAGCAGCAGCAGTAGTAGTTGTAGTTATAGCAGTAGTAATAGTAGAAGTAGTAGTACTAGTAGTAGTAGTAGTAGCAGTAGGAGTAGAGTAGTAGTAGCAGTAGTAGTATCAGAAATAGTAGCAGCAGCAGTAGTAGTGGTCGTAGTAGTAGTCCTGGCAGCAGTAGTAGTAGTAGTTGTTGTTGTTGTAGTAGTAGTAGTTGTTGTTGTTGTAGTAGGAGTACTAGTTGGAGCAGCACCAACAGTAGTAGGACTAGTAGTGTTAGTAGCAGTTGTAGGAGAAGTAGTAGTACTAGCAATAGCAGTAGTACTGGTAGCATTAGCCGCAGTAGCAGTAGTAGTAGCAGCCGTAGGAGAAGTAGTAGCAGCAGCAATAGTAGTTGTAGTAGCAATTGTAGTAGCAATATGAGAAGTAGCTATAGTACTAGTAGTAACAAAACCTATAGTAGCAGTAGCAGTAGTGGTAGCAGTAGTATTTATGGCAGTCGTAGTAGCAGTTATAGAAGTTGTAGTAGCAGTAAGAGGAGTAATTGTATCAGTAAGAGTAGAAGCAGTAGTAGCAGTAGTAGGAGTGAGGGTAGTAGTAGTATTGGCAGTAATAGTCATAGTATTAGAAGTAATAGTAGCTGCAGTGCAAGCCTAGCAGTAATTGCAGTTGTAGTAGTAGTGGCAGTAGTAGTAGTAGCATAAGTAGTAGTAGGAATAGTAGCAGCAGTAGTAATAGTAGTAGTAGTAGCAATAGTAATCATTGTATTATGAGTAGTAGTAGCAGTATGAGTCGTAGTAGTAGTAGTAGCTAGAATGAGAGTACTATAAGTAGTAGTAGAAGTAGTAGAAGGAGTAATAGTAGAAGCGGTAGTAGTAGTAGGAGTTGTAGTAGCAGTAGAAGCAGTAGTAGCAGTAGTAGCAGGTGTAGTAGCAACAGCAACAACAGAAGTAGTAGTAGTAGTAGTTGTTGTTGTTGTTGTTGGAGTAGAAGAAGGAGTAGTAGTTGTAGTAGTAGTAGTAGTTGGAGGTGGAGGAGGAGAAGTTGGAGTAGTCGTAGCAGCAGCAGTATGAGGAGTTGTAGGAGCAGTTGTAGTCGTGGCAGCACTAGCAGTAGTTGTGTTAGTACTAGTAGTAATAGTATTGGTACAATAAGAGTAGTTGTTGTAGTAGTATTAGGAGTAGTAGTAGCAGTAGTAGCTATAGTAGTAGTAGTAGTATTAGCAGTAGTAGTCATAGTGGCCATAGTAGTAGTAGTAGTATCAGTTGTAGTAGAAGTGGTTTTAGCAATAGCAGTAGTAGTAATAACAGAAATTGTCGTAGTAATAGTTGTAATATTAGCAGTAGCAGTAGCAGTACAGTGGTAATAGTTATGGCAATAGTTCTTGTGGTAGTCGTAGTACCAGTGGCAATAGTAGTAGTCATAGTAGTAGAAGTAGGATTAGGAGTTGTAGTACTATTAGTAGTAGTACGAGTTGTAGTAGTAGTAGTTATAGCAGCAGCAGCATTTGTTGTTATTGTTGTATGAGTAGTAGTAGGAATAGTCGCGGCAATTGTCATAGTGGTGGTAGTAGTAGTAGTAGTAGGAAGAGAAGTAGGAGTACTACTTGCAGCAGCAGTAGGAGTATTTCCAAGAGTAGTAGTAGCTGTTGTTGTTGTAGTTGTAGGAATAGAAGTAGCCGTAGTTATAGTAATACAAGTAGTAGTCATAGTATAGTAGTATTATTATTAGTAGTAGAAGTAGTAGTAGTAATAGTAGCAGTAGTAGGAGCAGTAGCAATAGCAGTAGTAGTGGTAGTGGTAGTAATACTAGTTGTAGCAATAGTATCAGTAGAAGTAGTAGCAACAGCAATAGTAGTAGTACTAGCAGTAGCAGCAGCAGCAGTAGTAGTAGCTTTCATAATAGTAGTAGTAGTTGTAGTAGTCGTAGTAGTAGCAACAATAGCAGTAGTAGCAACAGTAGTAGAAGTAGTAGTGATTGTAGAAGTAGCAGGAGTAGTACTAGTAGTAGCAGTAGTAGCTATAGAAGTAGTAGTGGTAATAGTAGTAATAGTAGCAGTAGTAGCAGAAGTGGAAGAAGTAAGACTAGTAAAAGTAGTAGTAATCGCAGTAGTAGTAGTAGGAGAAGTAGTAGTAGTTGTTGTTATTGTTGTAGTAGTGGTAATAGTAATAGCAGTAGCAGAAGAAGCATTGTAGCGGTAGTAGCACTAGTAGTAGTAATAGCAGTAGTGGCAGTTGCAATAATTGCAGTAGTAGCAGTAGTAGTAATAATATTTTTAACAGTAGCAGCAGTAGCAATAACAGTAGCAGTAGTAGTGGGAGTAGAAGTAGTAGTGGAAGTAGTTGCAGGAGTAATAGAAATAGTGTTAGTAACAAAAATAGCAGTCATAGTAGTAGTTGTTGTTATTATTGCAGCAGCAACAATGTGGTAGTAGTTGTAGTGGTAGTATAATTAGCAATAGTACTAGTAGAGGTAGCAGCAGTGTTAGTAGTAGTAGTAGAAGCAGTAGCAGTAGTAGTATCACCATTAGTAGTAGTAGTGGTAGTAGCAGTAGTCGCAGTAGTAGGAGTACAAGTAGTAGTAGGAGTGGTGATAGTAGTGGTAGTAGTAGTAGTAGTAACAGTAGCAATTGTAGCAGTAGTAGCAGTAGCTGTACCAGCAACAGCAATAGAAGTAGTAGTAGTAGCAGTAGGAGTAGTAGGAGGAGGAGGAGCAGTAGTAGTAGTAGTAGTAGTAGTAGTAGTAGCGGTAGTATTAGTAGCAATAGTAGTAGTAGCAATTATAGCAGTAGCAGTAGTAGTAGCAGTAGTTGAAGTAGTAGTAGCAGTAGCTGTCTAAGAAATAGCGGTAGTAGTAGTTGTAGCAAAAGTATTAACATCAGTAGCTTTAGTAGTAGCAGTATTAGAAGTAGCACAAGCAGTAGTTGTAGTAGTCGCAATAGTAGTAGTAGTAGTACGAGCAATTGCTGCAACAGTAGCATTAGTTACAATAGCAACAATAATATTAGTAGTACCCGTAGCAAAATTAGTAGTAGCAATAGTAGCAGTAGCAGTACTAGTAGTATCAATAGTAGCAGCTGTAGCAGTAGTATTAGTAGAAGTTGTAGTAATAGCAGTAGTAGTTGCATTAATTGTAGCAGATGCAGTAGCAGAATTAGAAGTAGTTGTACTAGAAGTAGTAATTGCAGAAGTGACAATAGTAGTAGTAGAAGTAGTAGCAAAAATAGTTGTAGTAGTTATACCAGCAGTAGCAGTTGAAGTAGTAGTAGTAGAAGTAGCTATGGTAGCAGTAAAGGCAATAGTTGTAGGAGTAGTAGAAGTAGTAGTAGTTCGACTAGCAGCAGTAGCAGAAGTAGTAGTAGTAGCAACAGTAGTAGTACTACTACTAGTAGTTGTAGTTGTAGTAGCAGCTGTAGTAGTGGTACTTGTAGCAGTAGTTATAGTAGTTGTTACAACACTAGTAGTTGTAATAGCGGCAGTAGTGGTAGTAGATGTGGTAGCCGAAGTAGTGCTAGCAATTGTAGTAGTAGTAGTAGTAGTAACAGTATAAGTAGTAGAAGTAGTAGTAGTAGTAGTAGTAGCTGTAATAGTGTAGTTGTAATAGCAGTAGCAGTAGTATTAGTAGTAATAGTCTTGTAGTAATAGTGGCAGTAGCAGGTGTAGTAATAGTAGTAGTAGTAGAAGTGTTAAAAGCAGTAGTAATAGTAGTAGACATAGTAGTTGTAGCAGGGGTAGTAATAGAAGTAATAGTTATAGTAGTAGTAGAAGTCGTTGTCGCAGCTGTACTTGTAGTACCAGCAGAAGCAACAATAGTAGTAGTAGTAGTAGTAACATTAGTAGCAGTAGCAGCTACAGTAAAAATAGTTGTAGTAGCAATAGTAGTAGTAGTAACAGTGGTAGTTGAACAGTAGTAGCAGTAGTAGTTGCAGTAGAAGTAGTAGTAGTAGTACTAGTACTATTAGTAGCGATAATAGTAGCAGCAGTAGTAGTAGTAGCAACGGAGCAGGAGTAGGAGTAGTAGTATTAGTAATAGTTGAGGCAGTAGTAGTATTAGTAGTAGCAGTAGTAATAGCAGGAGTAAGAGATGCTGTAGTTGTAGTACTAGTACTACTACTAGTAGTACAAGAATATGGGGATGTAGTAGTAGTTGTGAGAGTAGGAGTAGGAGTTGTAGTAGGAGTTGTAATGGTAGGAGTAGTTGGAGCAGTTGTAGTTGCAGTAGCAGTTGTTGTAGTAGTAGTAGTAGCAGTAGTGGTATTAGTACTAGTAGTAGTAGTAGGTGTAGTTGCTGTTAGAGTTGGAGTAGGAGTAATAGAAACAGGAGTGGGAGTAGAAGTAGTAATAGTAGTAGTAGTTGCAGTAGTATAAGTAGTCGTAGTAGCGGTTGAATTAGTAGTAGAAAAAGTAGTAGGTTTTGTAGTAATAGTAGTAGTAGTAATATTAGTAGGAGTAGTAGTAGGAGTAGTAGCAGCAGCAGTAGCAGTAGTAGTAGTAATATTAGTCATAGTATTAGTAGTAACAATGGTGGGAGTAGTAGTAGTAGTAATAGTAGTAGTAGTATTAGTAGCCATAGTAGTAGTAGGTGTAGTAATTGTGGCAGCAGGAGTAGCAGAAGTACTGGGAGTAGTAGTAGTAGTAATAGTAGTAGTAGTAGCAGTTGTAGTTGTAACAGCGGTAACTGCAACAGCAGCTACTACAGTTGTAGTAGCAGTTGCAGTTGTAGCAACAGTAGCCGCAACAATAGTAGAAGTAGTAGTTGTTGTTGTTATTGTAAGAGTAGTAGTAATAGTAGTAGCAGTTGCAGTAGTTGTAAGTGTCATAGTTGTAATTGTAGCAGTAGAAGTAGTAGTAGCAATGGTAGTTAGAGTTGTAGTAGTAATCGTAGTATTCGTAGCAATAGTAGTTAGAATTGTAGCAGTAATAATATTATTCGTAGCAATAGCAGTATTAGTAATTATAGTAGTAATAGTAGTATTCGTAGCAATAGTACTACTACTACTACAACTACAACTGCAACTAGTATTACTGCTACATCTACTACGATTACTGCTGCTACTACTACTACATTTGCTACTATTACTACTGTTGCAACTGCCACTACTACTTCTCCTACTCCAACTACAACAATCACAACAACTACTATTGCTCCTACAAAAATTACTACTGCTCCTCCTACTACTACTATTATTACTATTAACACTACTACTACTACTACTATTACTACTACTGCTACTAGTCCAATATTTCTACTACTGCTACTGCTACTGCTACTTCTACAACAATTACTACTACTGCTCCTACTGCTCCTACCACTGCTACTACCACCACTACTACTACTGCTGTTATTACTGCTGCTACTACTCTTACTCGGAATCCTATTACTACAACAACTACAACTATTACTTAAACTTTTACTTCTGCTGCTGCTATTACTACTACAATTGCTACTAGTCCTATTGCTACTACTACTACTACAACAACAACAACTACTACTACTACAACAACTAGTACTACAACTACTACTACTATTACTACCACTACTACTACTACAACTATTACTACAAATACGACTACTCCTACTCCAACTACTGCAACTACTACTACTCCAATGAGTACTACTACTACTCCAACTCCTAATCCTACTAGTGCCATTTCTGCTACTCCTACATCTACTACTACTACTACTACTATTACCACTCGTACTGCTACTCCTACTACTATTCTACTACGGCTGCTACTCCTCCTCCTCCTCCTCCTACTACTACGACTCCTAATACCACTACTGCTATAACTACTACAACTCCTACTACTACTGCTACTACTACTACTACTAATGCTATAACTACTACTACTAGTACTACTACATCTATTACTACTATTACTACTACTACTCTTATTGCCACTACTAATCCTACTACTGCTACTTCTACTACTACTAATGCTATAACTACTACTACTAGTACTACTACAACTATTACTACTATTACTACTGCTACTCTAATTGCTACTACTAATCCTATTACTTCTACTGCTACTACTACTACTACTATTACCACTACTACTCTTATTACTACCATTACTACTACTACTACCACTACTACTATTACTACTACTGCTACTAATACCACTACTACTACAACTACTACCACTACTACTCTGATTGCAACTACTGCTACTACTACTATTGCTGCTGCTACTACTGCTACTACTACTATCATTACAATT
>RXID01016529.1:0-28187 GCA_005019695.1 Trichopus zeylanicus subsp. travancoricus
AGTAGCACTTAAGGAAAAGCCGCTTCGGTCTCATGGGAAGTGACTTATCAGTGCATCGAGAAGTGGTACCCCAAAAGCGTCTATAGCCAATGACTTACATGCTAAAAGTCACATCTGTCGCCAACACCATATGGGAGGGGGAGAGATCTACCCTGTCGAGGATGGGTATCAATCATGACATCCGGTCTAATGGCTATTGAATAAGTGGAAAGGGAGTACAATGTATGGGAAATTCTATCGGGGTTCACCAGGAAGTCAACCAAAAAGAGCTAAGTTCCTAAAATAAGTTAATTCGGTTTGGATGGGAAGGAGCGATAGAGGGACCATAGAGCGCGCTCAAACAGGTCAGATCCGAAGTTTCCCTCTTTTGAGGGCCGGGGGGCTTGAGTAGTGTTGGGATTCGCAGCGGAAGTTTCACGAATCACCTTATTCTCAAACAACACAAGAAACGAAAAGTAATATAAGATAAAAGAAAATAACAAGATAAGACAACGGGAGATCTACTATCAATGGATAAAGGCTTTTACAAGAGTTTACAAGAAGGACTTCACTCTTTCTTACTCAACTAAACTCTTTCTCCAAGCCTCGGCAACGCCTTCACCTTCAGAGAAAATCTCCAAGAGAGTACTATGAGGAACCACCAAGAGAGGCCACCGAGAAGCGCTAAAAAGACCCACACACGAGAGCCAACACTCTCTCTCTTCTTTCTCTTCTCTATATTCTCTCTATTCCTCTCTCCTCTATTTCTCTCGTCGTTAACCTTTATACTATGCCACAGCATAACTTTATAAATATTATATATATGTATGACTCTTATTGGGGTCGGGTGTTATACATAATTACAAAACTCCTAACTCCTATAATATAAATCTAAATCCCACGTTGGAATTTCCTTACTGTTAAGACTTAAACTCTAATTAGAGTTCAAGACATCTAAAACTCAACAATCTCCAACTTGGCTTGAACTCGGGCATGCCATCATTACGAATTTTCAGCCGTCATCTCTCATCCAGCCCCTACCCCTGGGCTACTAGCTTATTCAGCTAATTTCAAGATGCGAACTCGAGCCAACCTCTAATTTATTCTTCATGCCTATAGTTTTGTACTTTTGAAAGCTTTTTGGATGACCTGTGTCTGCTACTGTAATAAAAGTAATTTGAGGAGACATCAAATTACTCAGAGTATCATACTTCCTCTTCACTACTGTAGCCATCGGAACTCCACATGCAATGGTGTTTCCTATCAATCGATAAACATTGCCGCACTTCTCACCTTTCATCAGGATTCTAATACCACGTGTCACCTTTATGACTCCATCTCTTGCTGAATAATTACAGTCTTTTGAGTCCAGTACACCAAATGAAATTAGATTCTTTCGCATCTTGGGGACATGCCTCACCCCAGTAAAAGTACGAATCGCTCCATCAAATATCTGGATTTTGACTGTTCCCACACCGGCGATCTCACAGGCTGAATTATCGCCCAACCAAACAGTACTTTTTTTCTTATTCTCCTCATAAGAAGTAAACCAATCCTTCCTGGAGCAAATATGATAAGAACTACCGGAATCTAAAATTCACTTACCAGAAGTGCCGATTTCTGCGGATACTGCAAGAACGTTACATCCGCATTATTATCAGAAGTATCATCCGCTATTGCCGTCGTCATATTGGAGAACTCTATCTTCCCACGTTCAGGGCAATACTGTCTAATGTGGCCATACTTCTTACATGAATAACATTGTACTTTCGCCTTCAATTTTGATTTGGACCGTTGCTTGTCTTCTCCACGCTCTCTTAATCTTCCTCTTTCGTAAGCCACCAATCCTTCACCAAACTCCATATTAATGTTTGAGTTTCTATCTTGAGAGTTTCTTTACCATAAAGAATTATGGTCACAATATGATCATACGAAGCAGGAAGAGATATTAGGAGAATCAGTGCCTTATCGTCCTCTTCAAACTTCACATCAACTTTCAGCAAATCATTGATAATCTTATTAAAAGCATTCAGGTGATGTAATATAGTTGTACCTTCGCTCATACGCAGTCCATACAACTGTTGTTTCAGGTAGAACTCGTTTGTGAAGCTTTTTGACATGTACAACTTCTCAAGTTTTGTCCAGATGTCCATCGTCATCTCTTCGTCAATGACATTGTACAAAACCTCATCAGTCAGGCTTAGAATAATTAAATTCAATGTATTTTGATTTATCTCCTCCCAGTCTTCATTACTTATTTTGACCGGCCTCTTTTCTTTTCCGTCTAACATCTTTTGCAGACCTTGAAAAGTAAGAAGCGCATTTATCTTCTTTTTCCATAAGGCAAAATTTATCTTACCGTCAAACTTTTCCACCTCGAGTAAGGACTTTGTCATCTTAGTTGTTTGCTCCTAGGCTCTGATATCAATTGTTGGGATTCGCAGCGAAAGTTTCACGAATCATCTTATTCTCAAATAACACAAGAAACGAGAAGTAATACAAGACAAGACAATGGGAGATCCACTATCAATAGATAAAGGCTTTTACAAGAGTTTAAAAGAAGGACTTCACTCTTTCTTACTCAACTAAACTCTTTCTCCAAGTCTCGGCAATGCCTCCACCTTCAGAGAAGATCTCCAAGAGAGTACCACGAGGAACTACCACGAGAGACCACCGAGAAGCACTAGAAAGACCCACACAAAAGAGCCAACACTTTCTCTCTTTCTCTTCTCTCTATTCTCTCTATTTTCTCTCTTGTTCAACCTTTATACTATGCCACACATAAGCCCTATATATTATAGTATATTTATAGACTTTTATTGGATTAGAATTTTACACAATTACAATTCCTAATAATATAAATCTAAATCCAACTTTGAATTTCTACTTTAACTCAATCTCTAATTAGAGTTCAAGACATCTAAAACTCAACAGAGTAGGATTGGGAAAAATAGGAATATCACAATCTAACATATGGGAAATAGCAAGTGATCGTCTAGCCATCCTTAGTTAAGTAAGTAACCGATGGAATGGTTTTGTCCAATGGGGCCAGAAGACTAAAAAAAGGAATGGAGTAGGGTCAAGACAGGAGTGCTTTCGCCTTTACTAATAAGGCCGTTGCTTGACGGGTGCTTTTCCCGAGCTACAAACAAACTCGAGAAATTCTCGGCCAGCAATCTTCCTACATAGCGTTAGCCAGCAAGAAAACTACTGCGTGAAAACCTATAGCTTGAAAATAGGTAGAGTTTAAGAAAATCCTACTCTTTACGTAAACCAACTAAGCTAACCCTTCACTTGTCGATACCGAGCTACAGAGCTGGAACTTCCATCATCCCGAGCGAGCAAGAACTACAAATACATCTCATCTCGTATGCCTTGCCGATGCAAAGAACTATTCCAATAATTATTCCCGTCAAAAGAGCATAAAAGCATGAAAGCAAGGGCTCGAAAGCCGTTGCGTTAGCGGTAGTTTTCTTGCTGGGCTGACGCACATACTCTTGCCGGGATTCCATTATCGGACGAGCGTGTGAGCTAATACCCAACCCCTTACTAAGACCTACATGGAAAGCACTTTGAACCTGCCGCAGTATGTAACCTTTTGACTTTACGCTTTTCGTGCAATTGAACATCTTCGTTCGCTTCCTACCCTGCATCAAAGGTACAATACTTGATGGTTCCATACCCTGATAGTTCAGGTTCGCTCGGTAATGAGATGTATAATACCTCCTGTCACAAGATAGACTTTGTTCGCATGGCTTCCACCCCTCCTACGTGCTAGTTGCTTGGAATGGACGTAAGGGTATCGACTTTCAAGCAACCCAACCCCGGCACAAGAATTCGATCCCGGCAAGATGTAGTATGCTATATGCGCCTATTAGGTGGGTTACGTGCTTTCAAAGGAAAGAGAGCTCTTGGAGGTGGACGTAACAGTATTCCTTCGGTTAGGGGTAATTGTGCGCAGAGGCTACATACCAAATCCAAAGACCGAAAGAGGTTACGGGAAGGTGATTATCGGTCTTAGGAACGTACGGAGAAAGGGAGAGAAGAGAGAATCGAAAAGCTCGGGAAGCAGAGAATCGAGCAAGGAAGGCTATAGGGCTATAGGCGATAGCGCATCTGGAAGATTGCTGGGAAAAGTGAGTTAGCAAGGGATTCAATCCCACTACAAAGACTACCATGGCGAATGAATATAGCTAGTGGGAAGCGCGAACGAATTTCTTTGTTCTTTGAGGTCACTTGAATTGATGAATATCGTAGTAGACCAGAGAATCATCATCCTAAGCCGGGCAAATCGCTCAATTGAGATATGCTTAACACTGGCTTCAAACTTACACAAGCGATATCATTTCTTTGTTCGCTAGCTACCGGATGAAACTTGTAATTCCACCTAGCGAAGAGAAAACCTCAGGCTTAGGTAAGTTACCTAGTTTCAGACAACAAATTAGTGCCTTTGCTCTGCTTATGCCGAAAGACAACGAAAAGAAGAAGCGACGCCTTTAGTCAGCCGGCAGCCAACCCAATTTGCTTCTTTGCTTTGTTCGCACCCCAAGAAGAAAAGAAAATAGATACCTACCTGGGAATGTAAAGAAATGACGTAGTGTATAATATGAACTTTATTAGTGTTAGCTATGGAGTTTGATTGCTGGTTAGCGCAAATGCAATGAATTCCATCCTTCGAAAAGAGGGGAAAATGGGTAATAGGGCATTGAATTTTGTCCCACTATTAGAGCAAAAAATAGTGTTAGAAGCGGGAAAAGAAGCAGTTAATGAATACTGTCCGACGCGATAGAGAATTAGTTTCGACGCTCGGGATCCGTATCGAAGGTTCGGTAAAAGAAAGCGTATGAGTGAAATTGGTCCCACTAGTAGTAGTCATAGTTGCTTTCTTTAGAGGTCTCCCCCGCTACAATACGAATCGGTATCTCATATCGAATCCAACCCGTAAGTAAGGGAAAACTACAGAGAAAGATAGGCTTCGAACCGGGCATAGCTCACACGGTAAAAGAAAGAAAGTTCGGTATCGGTAAAAGAAAGCTCCTTCGTTCGAAGCGGGTGGTTGGTTCGCGGAAGAAAGAAAAGATGGAGATTCGGAACACGAAGAGGTCCCAATATACGTAGTTCGGCACTGCTTGGCTCAGGAACGGACGAAGAGGTTCAATTGCACGATTCTAACAGGTATGACTCGGCAGGGGAGGTATTCGTTCAGCTCGTTATCATACATAAAAGCATATTCTTTAAAAGAAACTCCTTGATAGCGCTATTAGTCCTCTTGCTGGTCGTAAGCTTCGAAAGGGCCTAACTAAGCCACTAATAAGGCCTTGTATAGTGTTGGGGTTTCTTGCCTTCGCTCGGGGGAAGCCATGCCATGCGTACGGTGAAATGACGTAGTATAGAAAGAAGCAGCAGTTAGAGTTCGATTCCAACCCCTATTCAAACTTCAAGCTGGAACGAGGAAGTGTTAACTGAAAGCATGCCCCCTTCTTCCACTAATCGAAAGCTTGAGACCAGACGGAGAGACAGCCAAAGGGATTACCGAGTCAAATGAGATGTCCCGATTCCAATGCTTAACGAATGGACAAGAGAGAGAGCAATTCCACCCTCAAGGGGCGTGGCTATTCCACCAACTGAAAGTGAGGGACCTTTCGAAGACAACAAAGAAAGACAGGACCCCTCACCAAAGTCGAGGCGTATGGGGCGGAAACTCAACCAATCGCTAAAGAATTGAAAGGGCTTGTAAGACAGGCCCGTGAGGAACTGAACTTCCTGAAGGAAGAAGTCAATGGCCCTGCTACGAATAAAGCATGGGCGTCGGCTGCTAAAAAGCAAGTGGACCTTAGTCTCATTCTCAAAGAAGGAGAATACTCAACAAGACGAGTAGAATGGACTGCTTACACAAGCAAGAGCTAGACAGAGGGGATGAAAAGAAAGATTGAAAGAAGGAAGAAGATGACGCTCGATCGTGAACCAGTTCTAATGGGGAACTGAACTACTATAGGTAGAAAGCCGCATCATAAGCAGCTGATATGCGACATATTCGAATTTCATATACTAGTCAACATCGGATGTGCGATTCCGCTTTCATTAATAGCCCAAGGGGAATTGGAGATTCAAAAGTCTCTATCCCCTCCGGTTTAGGAAGATAGAAGGCATCAAGGCTTAGAAAAAGAGTCTCTTTTCTATTCCCCGACAATGAAAGCACTTTCTCGTTAGAACGTTCGGCACGATTCGGTATTCGCCTACCCCTATTCTTTGCGTTTTGTATCGTAGGTTCCATTTCCATACCTGGGACATAAAAAATGGGTTCTATGGACATGGCCGCTCTCCCCCAGCGATCTGGGAGTACCGAAGAAGGAAAATTCAACCTACAGTTCGGATGGAAGGGCGGGACCGTACCCGTCCCAGTAGCCGTAGTAATGATAACTCGTTGGTTGGCAGTAGCCTGCGGATAGAATTGAGAAGAGGCGGGAATAACGTTCAAAGAAAATAGCACGAAATGGAGGGTACAGACCCGGTTGTCCCGTTCAGCTCCAGGAAAAAGACCCAAAGCTACAATACAGCTCCATCCCCGCTGTCGAATAGGGGGAATACCATACCGGAAAGAAGCTGTCCCACGGCGTAGTAGTTCATACGAATTGCTTGGTTTACTCCCAGATTTGATCCTATTTTCAAGCGTTAGGCGCAACTAGTTGGCAACGGACCGATGCACTCTCACTCGTTGAAAACCAACCCGAAAGGTTCTAACGAGAAAGTGCCGGTATGACGGTAGGAAAGAATGGAATTGAAAAGGTAGCTCGGGAGAGAAGAGAGAATCCTGAGACCGAATACGACGAAGAAAGGACTGGACTCTGACGTAACGGTAAAGACTTTCAAGCAAGCCTGATCGTGATGGTTCAAAGATTCGTTAGCAAGGCACTTCACTGAATCCGATCCCAAAGCACAGGAAGGAAGGAAGGTAAAATAGGGAAAAAGCAAGCAAGGGCGAAGGCCAACGTGCGCGCAGTAGTCGGATAGAATTTCTAAGAAAGAGGGATGATGAAGCTCTTACCATACTATAGAGGGAGAGAATATCTTTTCTTGGAGCTCGGTTAGGTCAGTTACAATGGTTTCAGACAGAGACTCCGTTCGTTCACTCTACAGAGACATAGTTCACTCGTTAGCTCGTTCATTCTTAATGCTTTGTTCCATACCTGCCGTCAACCAATAAAGAGGAGTTAGAACGTGATAACAATTGGGTTGGGTATTCGCGCAGTAGCTCGGTATCGGATTGGATCCCATGGAATCGACACGCTAGCCGGCGTTAGGCGCATAGGGAAGGGAAGTTCGCAGAGGGAAATAGCTCAATAGCGAGGGAAAGCAAAGAGCAAGATAAGACAGACTGGCATAGCTCGTACGCTCGGTATTCGGCAATAGGATGGTGAAATTGCACCCACTCCGGTAAAGAGGAGATAAAAGCAAGCAAGGGCTACAGCTACGTTCGGGCCTAAACTAATAGGTTGACGCGCATACTACAGAGCCGAGCCATTCTTTGAGGGCAATATTAGTCTAGTTCTAACGAGGTATTCACTTGAATTTCTTAATATCGTAGTAGAGAAAAAGAGTACTACACTGGACGAAGAGGAGAGGTCAAAGTGGTGAAATTGGACTCACAGGTATGGTGGTAAAGAATGGAATTGAAAGCATCAGTCCCATGCCGTAGTAGTGCTATAAGCTTTCCATTGAGGTCTCAGGAACCGCTTCATTTGGGTTGGGGTAAGAAAGGTAGTAGGTGCAGTTCGAAGAGTTTCCATACCGGTTTCTTCACTCGCTGTTGGCTTCTTTCTCGGTTGATGGAAGGGTGGTAAAGACTCTCAAGCAAGCCTGATCGTGATGGTAAGAAGTTCGTTATAAAAGTTCGGTATCGGTATTCGTTCTCTCCTTCGGTCTCATAGGGCAATAAATAGCCGTAGTAATGCCTTCGATTCGGTTCGCTCCTTCGTTCATTGCTTCCTACCCCGTGTAAAGTAGATCCTACCCGGGCACCAATACTTTGAGGCTCCATAACATACCGCTTTGGTTGAAACAAAGAAAAGTGAGCAAGGCACTACCCCACTACCCCGCTACCCCGCCGTCAGTCCCATAGGCTCCATCCCCGTCCAATACAACACGGTTCCAGAAGTACGGTACCGGGATGAGTTCGTTCGTTCGGTATATCAGTTCTTTTCCAATCCGTAAACTACAGAACGTCAATCGAAAGAAGGAGCTACAATCGGCCTTAAGAAAGAGTACTCTTTCCCCTTCGCCACTAAAAGGTCAAAGAAAGCTTACTACCCCTTGCGTTTTGTCTCTGCGGCTACATACCCAATCCCAAGACCGGAAAGAAGAGGTACCACGGCTTATGGTACGGGTGGTTGCTTCGCTCGTTCGAGAATGGAATTGTTCTTTGAGGTCCCTACGTAGTTCTAACTGCTTGTCTCAGGAACGGACGAAGAGGTGAGGTAAAAGCGTATAGGATTGGATTCCATGTAACCTAACGCCACTAATAGGTAGGCGCGCATATGGAAAGGAAGTTCGCATCGGTCCTACTACTAACTCGGCAGGTGTGGGAGAGAATTGAGAATCTGGTCTGGGTAAATACTTTAAAGCAAAGCAAGCCATCTGTTCTGGGTATCGAATGGAATTGATTGGAGTTTAGGCTCGGGGGAAGCCAATAGGTAGGGGAAATGGCACGAAAAGGTGAGGTTAGAGTTCACACTCGGCAGGTATTCATTCTACCGTTCAAGTAGCTAGTGACGCTACAAGGTATCCTAAAGCGGTTGACTCCCGGATTTGATCCCACGTCTACACCTTTTTTCAAGCGTTAGGCGAAAGAAATAGCAGTAGTTTTCTTGCTTACCCCAACCTATTAGACTGGATTTTCTGCTCGGGACGCTGGAAGCTCTGTAGCTCACACGAGAATCTCTTTTCTCGTCGGAGGAAGGGGTAAAGAGGAAATACGAATAGGTTGGTTAGGGTGATAACTTTAACGCACTCAAAGAAAGAGAGGAAGACTACACGTAACGGGAAAGACGAATCGGAAAGGTAAAAGAAAGCGTAGTCGAATATCGACGATTGTAGCGAGGGAAAAGCCAATAGTACGGTTTGCACTCAACGTTGGGTTGGTTTCCTCCCGGATTTGATCCCACTACACCTTGTCCCGCTACTATCTGCGATAGCGCTGGAGTTTTCTTGCTCTGAATCAGCTCTGTAGCTCGGGATGAGTTCGCGTAGTGGTATCTCATATAGAAAGAAGAAAAGGGCAAAGCGCGCTTCCTACCTTGGTACAAGTATCTACGGTCCCAACCCGGGAAGAGAAGAAGGGAGGGGTATCGAACTTGGCAGAACCCTGGGAGTGGAATCAAACTTGGTAGCCGACAGAGCGGTTTACAGGAGGGTCACCTAATTTCATATCCAATAGCTGAACCCTGGAACGAAGTCTCAGATATTTCATAGCATAAAAAAGGCTGAGGATACTCTAATCTAACTCTTCTCGCTGCAGTACGGTGGATCTCCAGTTGTTTTCGCAGGGGAAGATCCTAAGGATACGTCGACTGCGCAACCCTTGCAAACAACTAGCTACCATTACCCATAAGAGCAGCCGTCAATGTCTGTTACAGGATATTATCCCGTATGAAACTCTCACAGGGCTTTCTTCAACAGTGACGAAAGGATCTTACCTTACACCATCCGGGGACCCAGCGAGTGTAGCCAATGCGGAACTCGCTTTATGCTCCAACTATCGCTCCAAGTCTGGAGCTCTTACGCTTTTATACTCGTTTTATCGCTTTGTCCGCTCTTACGTTACTACAACTCCACTCGCTTCCCTGCTCCCTTCGTATACTCCACTCGTTCGCTAGCGCGCTTTCCGTTTTCTCGCTTGGAGCCTCAAACTACGCCTTTGGCCCTGCATCGGCCATATCCCCCAGAGATACAGCGGGAGGGTTTTCCTTCAGGTTTTTAAATGCCTGTCATTGAACGCTTTAATTCCACGGGCGATCCTCAGGAACATCTTGTCCACTTGAATGACGCTCTGGAAATTTGGCCTTCAACCCTAATCTGTGCTTGCGTTTGTTCGGATCGTCGTTAACCGGCGACGCCTTCCGATGGTACTTGACCTTACCCACCGGGTCGGTTAAGACCTGGGAACAGATGCAGCAACTATTTGTTCATAGATTCTTTGTATCGGAAGGTGATGTAAGTATTGCAGATCTAACCTTGGTGAAAGAGAAGGCGAATGAGAGCGTGCAAGATTACATAAAGCGATGGCGGCATGAAGCCACCAAATGTCATGCGCCATTGCTTGTTTGGTTTGGCAAGAACAGATGTTGCTTTGCCGTAGCGGCTTGAAACCGGAAATTGCCTTGTGAAGAAATTACCAGCTGAAGGAAGTTAGCAACAGACGCTCATAACGTCTCATCGGTGAAACAAGGCAAAAAAGAGCTAACGAGTATAGAGGAATCGCTCGCAGAATAAAGGCAAAGGAGCGCCATCCGCCAACACTACAGAAGTCAGAATACAGACCGGAGAATCAAGCCAAGGTGGAGACAAGCATGACAGTAGTGTTTGAGGAAAAAAGACGCCCTCCAGAAGTATACCCTCCTTGAACAGGCTTGGATAAGCTTCCTACTTTCCACAGGCTGATGGACAATGGGATGATGAAATTGCCTGATCCACCAGTGCCGGAGCTTGTTAAGGAAGGCGGCAAGACTAATGATCCCAAGTATTGCCTATGGAACCATCATCCAACACAAAAATTTGCGTCCTTAAGGACATAATTGGCGGCGCAAATACCCAAAGATAAAAGAGAGGTGGGAACAAACTAATAAGGTCATCCTCCCCATACCCTTTATCTAATGGTAGATCAAGGCGTTGGCCTTCCTCAGCCGTTCATTGTTGCTGATAGTAGGGGTGAGCAAAAAAAATCGGAAAACCGGTTAATCGGACCGTACCGGTTGAGAACCGTACCGGAAACCGGTTATCAGTGCAAACCGGTACGATTCCGATTCTGAAATTTCACAGAACTAGTTTTCCGGTTCCGGTTCCGGTTATTCGTTCTCTGAAAAACCGGTTAACCGAAACCGTACCGGTTTTCCTTTTTATATATAAAACTCTAACCCTAACCCCAACCATAACCCTAATTGCGCCGCCTCGCCCTCGCCTTGCCCCTGCGCTCGCAGCAACGCACTGCTGCCGCCGTCTCGGCCTCGCCCTCGCCTCGACCCTGCGCTCGCAGCAACGCGCCGACACCGCCGCCTCGGCCTCGGCCTCGTCCTCGGCCTCGCCCTCGGCCTCGCCCTCAGCCTCGGCCTCGCCCTCGGCTCGCCCCCGAGCTCGCAGCAACGCGCCGACGCCGCCTCGGCCTCGCCCTCGTCTCGCCCCCAAGATCGCAGCAACGCGCAGACGCCGCCTCGGCCTCGGCCTCGCCCTCACCCCCGAGCTCGCAGCGACGCCGCCTCGCCTTCGCGCTCACCCCCGCGCTCACAGCAACTCTGCCTCGCCCTCGCCGATTGTCGCGACGCCGGAGATCCGGTTAACCGGTTTAAGAACCGGTTTATAACCGGTTTAGAACCGGAACCGGAAAACCGGTTCTTCATCCAAACCGGTATGGTTCCGGTTCTCAATTTTTTGAGAACCGGAATCCGGTTCCGGTTCTCAAATGAGCAAAACCGGTCCGGTTAACCGGTTTTGCTCACCCCTAGCTGATAGGGTTATGCATTCGGTTAAAACCGAACCGAACCAATCGAACCGAAATTTCCAAAATTTTCAAAAACCAAAACCAAACCGAACCAAATAGAAAAAACCGAACCGAAATATTTCGGTTCGATTCGGTTATGACCGAATTAGAACCGAATATTTTGCCAAGCCCAAGCCCACGCTCAAGCCCACGCCCAAGCCCAAGCCCAATGGCGAGGCCGATGGAGCGGCCGAGGGAGGAGAGGAAGGGGGTGGCGGCGGTGTAGTCGGGGTCCGAGTGGGCAGTGGGGATGCGGAGGTACTGCTGAAAGAGCTGAAGAAGACGACCCGGTGGCGGAAGTGGGTGATCTGGACGCTGTTGCACCCGGTGCCGCTGCTCCTTTTCTCTTGGCTTCCATGAGGTTTCATCCGTAGAGAACACACCTTTTCTCTGCGTAGATCTGTCCGGGTTCAGATCTGATCCAGGGAAAGCAACGACATCTTCTTCGTCGTCGAGGAAGGAGTGAGCCATTTGACGGCGAAATGGCCAGATCTGTCCGGGACTCCGGGTTCAGCCGTCAAATGGCCAAATCTGTCCAGTTCAGTTTTTACGATTTTCGAAAATCAGAAACCGAAACCGAACCGAATTTTAAATTTTTTTTTTTTCAAAACCGAAATCGAATCGAGAACCGAATAATCCGAACTGAATTGGTTATTCGGTTTCGATCGATCGGTTCGATTCGGTTCAATTTTAACCGAATACTACACAGCCTAGTTGCTGATTTCGCCTTTACTATAATGCTGAGAGACTCATGCCGTTCTACCGAAGGATGAGTCTTCGATCGCCCAAGGCCTCCCTAGGGGGCAGTCACCATCGGGTGAGAAACCCAAAGTCGTAGTGCTCTCCCACGACCCTGATACGAAGATGGAATCCACCCAGACCTTTCGACCAACTATGCAACTGTTGTGTCAGAAGACTCCGAGGAACTGTTTTGGGAAGTTCCATCTGGTGTCGTGACCTGCTATCATCTGGGAATTAAGGAACCCTCTTCCTATGGTGAAGAAATGGAAACTGTAGCTGAACCATCATCCGTGGCGTCGGCTAGCCATGCAGACGTGTCGACTGAATTGCCTCCCTCTCCACCGGCTTTCGACGAAATACAGGTTGAGGGGTCGACCAAGCATCGAGGCGCTAAATGGAAGTACACAAAGTATAATGGAGATGAGTCACCAATAAACCATTTGTTGCGGTACTCTGCCAAAGGAGGCCCATCATTTCATAATGCATGACTAAATAAAGCAAAAATTTCGGAGTGGACAGAGAACAAGTAGAGTGCGGATCAAAAGAAGAGAAAAAGAGCAAACGGAGTGGAGCACGAAAGGCATCCAAAAGGAAAGTGCACCGACGAAGCGAGAAAGAGAATGCTCTTAAGCAGGTCTTGCACTTTAAAAGTGCTTTGTACAAATGTTTTTTTTTATTCCAGATATAGTCAAAAATCTAGGCGTATGGTCTTTGTTCATTCCAAAAAAAAAAGGTAGTGTTCAGTAACTAACTCTTCCCCCAGCGCGTTCTATACTACCCAGCGGAGTGAATGGAGAGCGATTTCTCCTGATCAACTCCCTCTTCTCAATGAAGAAGGTCTTTCCCCGGCTCTTCGTTTGCGCATCCAGCAATCTTCCTACTGCGCGTCGTTTTAGCTTAGTTGGATTATAGGCTGGTGCTTTCGGCTCTATAAAGCAGCTGGGACCTTGCTTGTTGGGCTCCAGCTAATTTATAGGAAGAAGGCGAGCAACAAGAAAAGGCTAACACGCAGTAGTTTTCTCGCGTAGTCCCTAGGAAATAAAAAAAAAAGTATACAAGTTGTATTTCTTTGTGCGCTCGGTAGCTCGTACGCCCCAGTTAGCTCTGTAGCACAGATAAAAGCAAGGGCTTTCGCTAGATTTATGCCAACAAGGCTCAAGCTTGTTGCCTATAACACAACTAAGCGTTAGCGCAGCCGTTTTCTTGCTGGAATAAAATGAGTCCTCGCCTTTTATTTCTTGGCCCTTCATTCCATGCTACATTCGATCTTCATGCATAGAAAATAGATACGAAGATCCTCCACTGCCCCTTATGTTACAATATTCTTACCTGATCGAAGAACTCATTCGCTAACGAGCTACGGAGCTATTGGATGCCTTCCAATAAAGTTCGAACATTCCATCCCGGCATCGAAGTCAACTGCATGGAAAGCCTAACCTTGCTCTTACCGAGTACGAGCTTCTCTCTTCCGGGAGTGGGAATGAAAATGTTATTCTATAATTGTGTAAGAGCTAATAAAGAAAACCTCAATAGCCACTACTCATTTGAAGCTGGAGTTTGCTCGAGATAGATAATAGTGCGGGGTTTGCTTTACGCTGTCCCGATCGTAGAGCTTCTTTTTCTTTTCTCTCTCCCTTCTCCCTTGCGTAAGAGCGTAAACTGTCCATTCGATACGGATCCCGAGCTTCAGTAATAGTAAGTTCTTTTTCTTCCCCGGGAACCCGAGCGTAAGAGAAGAGCTAACTTTTTCTATCCCTACGCTACAACTTTCCCTTGTGTGTATTACCCCCGGGCGTCGAATCTCACTTTCGTTGCTTTGAGGTGCTCCCCCTCATCTCATGGTCAAAAGTCACCCTATTCTCAAACTCAATTCCTCATGGTAATCCCCAAAGTTTTCTTGCATTGTGGTTTTGGGCTTATTCCTACTCTTTTGGTATCTGTTCTATCTGCCCTCGCCTCAGAGCTAGCAATTCCATTCTATCCAGATCGAAGAAAGAAGGAGCGAACGCAGCGAAGAACGAACGAGAGGAAAGAAATGGGATACCTTTTCTATGAGATACTGAGCGAACTTCTCAATGATCATTTCCCGAGCTACAAGATTCGATACCATGTCACTACTAGAACTCATACCCGTTACGTCTTCGTCCAGTGCTTCCAAAGTCTAGGAGCGTACCCTATAGTAAGAGCTAACATCATCCCGAGCATCAAATCCATTCTATCCTTCCCCCGAGCCGAGCGTCAAACTTTCCTTAGTCGTTGGTACAGTCGAAATATGGCTTTCCCCTCGCGTAAGGGCCCATTCGATACCTTGGTTGAGTGAGCATCCTCTGCTTTCCGGTGTTGGGACTCTTCTTTCCGAGCTCCAATCATCGGATCAACCCCAACCCAACTACATCTATTGTATTGTCCGATCTGGCTTGCTTGAAAGTATTTACGTGGAGGAGACCGATAAAGTCTTTGAACCTGGTGGACGGATAAAGTCTTTGCAAGAAAACTGTATTCTCGAGAAAGGTCCTCCGTCCCACCCACTAGGAGTAGTGATAACGAAAAGGTGAGTTCTAACGATTCGGTATTTGCTTTAGCAATAGCAATAGCCTACTCCCTTCCCCACGTTCAAAGAATTTCTTTCAAAGCTCCAAGTCTCTGTGGTGGTTCGGTGCTCAGAGTCAACCGAAGTTCCTTTTCCCACCCAAAGAAAGCGATGATGTGAGGATATGAGAAATATCGGTGACGGGTATCGACTTGAAGCCAAATCGGAAAGGGGAGAGAAGAGATTGTCTGGTCGACTACATGTCCCACCCCATACGACACACGGATATCATTTCTTTCGTTGCAGATCGTGAATGCATCGTCAAAATGCAAATGTAGTACATAGTATACGCTTTGTTCGCTACGTGAGCTCGGTATGGGAAATCCCATGCGTGTGCGATATGCTTAACACATAGAAGTCTCACATGATTCGTCCAGTGCGGTCGACTCCAGGCGTCAGACGAAAAGGTGAGGTATCGAATATCCCATCCATACCGCGGGAAACAAGTTCTCTCTTTCTAGCACTCAAAAAAAGAGATTTCTCGGAAGACGTAAAAGGCAAACAGCGGTATCGAATAGAGAATCAAGCACGTAACAGGCAAGCACAACGGCTTTAACGCATACTATAGAGCCGAGCCATTCTTGTTGGGCAATAAACTACTCCGTGCTAACTCAAAAGAAGGAGTGAACTACAGACAGAGCTAGAATCGAAAGAAGGAGCGTCAATCTATCTCTTTCCCGTGCCGTGAGAAGTGCTTTCCATTGAGGTGGACTACTCCGTACTAACGAAAAGGTTGGGTAATCGTTCGCTACGTGCTATCTTTTATAGAAGATTGGAGCTCTAACGAGAAGAGAGAATCCTAATACCGTGGACTCATTTGTGATATGCTTAACACATGGGTTCTAACGTGAAAAGAAAAGGAAAAGTCGGACTCGCTGCTGTTGGCCGGGCGACTCCACCTCCTGAACCTTGTTACCGTCTTTCTACCGCGCTGGCAGTGGTGCTACTGGGAGGCAAAGCGTTAAGTATCGTACTACGGTTCCATACCAGGTCAACGGAAGGGGTTGGGTTCATTTGCGCTGTCCGAGCAAGTACCAGTTTCTTAGCTGTCTCGGGGTTGTAGCGCGCTTTCGCCCATAAAGAAAAGATCTGACTATACCTGGTTGGGAACGGACCGATGCACTCCTTTGTGAGGTTAGAGTTCGTTCGTTAAGGTAATACAAGCAATCCATCTTGTTCAGGGGAGATAATCTCGATTCTTTACTATACTATAGGGGGAAGGTTCAGTTCGAAGCCACTATACTACATGATAAGGAAAAGGGATGACAGGAGAGAATAGAGAATCTTGGAGCTCGTTATTCGCACTTTTCGGTTCAGTATCGAATGGATTTTGTAGCTCGTTGACTCGGTAAGGGAAAGGGAACTTACCACATTGGTGGATGGGGTCGGGATTGATCAGTCCGTTGATTTGGGAGTCGGTAAAGTCGTACATTTCATTTTTTCCCACCAGGGAGATAAATAGACACATCCCAGTTCGCTAGGGAAAGAATTGACATAGGGGGAGCGATATCGAATTTCAAAGTAAGCTCTGGAGCGAGTAAGGGCAGATCCGAAGAAAGGAATCTTACGCTGGGTAAATAACGTAGTATAGAATTAGTAACCAGTTTACGCTCGGGCAGAAGAGAAAGTTGCAAGCTTAGCCTTCCCACGGGGACAAGGATAGGCAACAAGCAAGGATTTCGCTGACGGGCTCAGTGTTCTCCCATATAGTATTTTCTCCCACTACACCGCTAGGTATAACTTAGTTGCTTAAGCTTTAGCGCAGGATGTGAAGCCGCTTTTCATTTAGTCCCAGATCGAGATCGGGATAGAATGGATTTGGACGCAGAGGTGGCATGCAATATTATTTTCGAATCCCCCAAGACAGACAGATGGCAAAGTAAGTTCGTTGAGGTCCCACTATGCCGGTCCAACTCCTTCCATCCCCGTGTAAAGGTTCTGTATTCTATCGCTCTAACGAGTACGGTTCAATTGGCAAGAAAACGGTATGAGGGAGCTCGATAAAAGACATTGGAGTTAGAGTAGTACCAAAGAAAAGAATGGAATTGAGAATCATCTTCAACATTGTCATAATGTAACTAAAACCTCTAATCAGTTCATCTACGAAATGGCGAAAATCGAGATGTCGGGGATGCCAGCCCAGCTACTCTTCTCGGTTGAGCGTTGATTCCATCCAATGGGCCGATCTTTGATCACTGAATTGGCGCTGAAGCTTGTTAATATATTGATTTTCTAGCGATTTGCATCCTTTCTTGCTCTAAGACTTGTAGTGGATGCGGTGTCTCACTAATGCAACGGCGTGATTTTTGTATGACTTCAGCCAGGAAGTGGAAAGAACAACATATACGGATCATTGAAGACCTTCCAACTGCTCCTTAAACCGGGATCCACAGTGGTACCCATGTCTATCTGTATCCCTTCGGATCTTCACATGCACCCTAGGTGTTGTGTTCTACCTTTGGCAGCTTGACGCTGAACCTCTTCCTGCCGTTCTCCCAGTTTAGTTCATCTTGCTCGGTAATGAGTCATGCACGGCCTTATGCCTAACTTCGTCTCCGGTATGCAACTTGGTTTTGTTTTACATTGTTGATCTCCAGTCTCATTATATAAAGACACACTCCCTCTCTCTCCTTTTGCTACAGGTCGAGGTGAGCTCATACAGATGCTTTCTATATAGATTTGGTGTTTTGCAATCAGCTTCTTATTCTTACGACGTGAGGATAGTTTCTTTTCTCGTAGATGAAGATGTTGCTTGACGCCGCACCCTATGTTTGTTTGACTATCGCTGGCTTTTCTAACCACCCGTTATTTTATACCAGCCTATTACTCGGACCCACAATCCACAATCCAATAACCGCTTCTATTTATAGGCAGCAATCACCCACTAAAATCCTGACGGATCAAAAGCCGGTTTGAAGATAGAGAGAGTCAAGGAACGATCGTTGGGGAGGCTTACGAAGTGGTAAGAAGATTCGGGACGATCGTTATCGAGATTTGAGGTAAGTTGAGTTATTTTCATCCGTTCTCTCTTTATCTCTATTCCTGAGACAAGTTCATGTTGAATAGTCGGTAAACTTAGTGACCTTCATGATATTTAGGAGGATGATGATAACTTAGATCTAAGCAAAACTGAGTAGAGATTAGATATGTCTAATTTTTGAGGTGTTATACCGATCTATGACATGTTTTGATAATAGAAAGATTAGAGGATTAGATTTGCAAAATCTCCATTTTCCTCTTTGATCAGCGTTTTCTGCTCTCCGGCGACCGGTAGCGGAGATGGCGGCGTGCACGGCGTGGTACGTCAGCGTGCGGTGCGGCGGCGTGCGGTGCGGCCACGTGCGGCGCTGCTACACGCAGGCATTGTGCGCAAGCAGCACGGGACCCGGCGTCGACGCAATTCTGCAGTGTGGTACGGCGTCGGGAGCGGCCGGTGGCATGCGCACGACTGTGCGGGCCGGAGTTCGGCCAGCGCGCAGGGCAACGTGGATCTGACGATGCCGGAGCCGGTGGTCTGGCGGCAGCCATAGCCCATCGAAGACGGCGGTGTGGCGGCGTGGCGGCCTCACGGTGTGATGGCCTGGCGGCGGCAGCAGATTAGGTTAGGGTTTGAGGAGGAAGAAGATGTTTGGTTTTGGTTTTGGTTTAATTTAAATTGGTTTTGGTTTATGTTTAGTTTAAAGAAGATTGGTTTTGGTTTTGGTTTAGGTTAATTTAAAGTCGGTTTTGGTTTAGGCTTGTTTTAAAATCGGTTTTGGTTTAGATTCTGGTTTTGGAATTGGTTTGAATCAGGCTTGAGGTTAATCGAACTATTGATGAGGTGAATGGTTTAGATCAAGCTAAGTAATCTGAATTCATGATCTGGTTCATTGAAATGAGTATGATTATTACGAATGGGAATTGAAATTGATTGCAGATTAGATTGGAGGAATTTAGTAAGATTGATTAAATTGATTGATAAATTGATTTGGGTTTGAGATAATTAAAGTTATGATTGTGTTGAAATTTGATTGAGATACTTAAATTTCATTGAGGATGAATTTGTAAGATGAAATCAAATTATGATTTGTTTAGAAATCGACTGGATTGGTTATGACTTAAAACTTGAAGGACTAATCTGTGAATCAAATTGTATTGGGGACTTTTGTTAAAAATATACTGTAAGGATTAAATTTGGAATTATTAAGGATTTGGATGATAAATTACTGGATCAATGGCTGTTGATAATAATATGATAATTTCGAGATTCATAATGTAAAATTGATGGAAATTATTTATCTTGATGATGGAGTTGTAATTTAGAATGATATAGGGGCTAAATTGCATATATACATTTGAACAGTCATAACCTTCTCATTTGAGATCTGATTGTGACGATCTAAGAGTCGTTGGACTCAGTTTTTCATACTGATTTTATTGGTGATCTCAAATTCTTCCTTTGACGATTTTTTCTAGGTGAATAGGCTGATTTGTGATCGAGTCGACTCCTTTCTATCGCTTGGTAATCTTAACTCAATATTTATTGTGATTGAGCCTTTGGTATCTTGAGGGATATATGCAGTGGGACTCTATTTGACTGGTACCAGTCAGCGATTCCCTACTTCTGTACGGGATTACTGAGACTGTCAGACGTGACAGTAGTCGGTCTCCTGAGTTGTAGGAGATGTGATTCGTTGTGTGATTAGATGGGATCACCACTCCATCAGCAGTTGAGAGTGCAGCGTGGCATGACTCTGCTTGGTAGGGGGTCCAGCCACACCCATATACTGATTTACGTGTAGATTAGTTTGACTCTGCTTGGTGGGGGGTGCGACCGTCTTCGTAATATCTGTAGGGGAGTCCATAGTCACTGTCCCTAATCATTGGCTATCGTGATTATGATATATTTGTGTAGTCAGTCTCCTGAGTTGTAGGAGACGTGATCCATTGTGTGACTAGATGGGATCACCACTCCATCAGCAGTTGAGAGTGCAGCATGGTATAACTCTGCTTGATAGGGGGTCCAGCCACACCCATAAGATATCCTTGTTGATTCATTCCTTGTTGTGGATGTCGGTTTATCTAATCATCATTGTCGTTGTATTATTTTTTATACTACTGTGTTAATTTTATTATTGCCACTTAAATATTGATCTCTCCTACTGTTTGGAAGAGGTAACTCCTTACTGAGCATTCGTGGCTCATTCTTTGATTGTTCCTATCCACAAGAGAGTAGCAGCTAGGCACAGGTGACTATAGTACCAGAGAGTACGTGCGCGACTACACTTGGAGCTGATTTATTTACATGTTATTCTATTTTTATGTATGAGAATACTTTTGAGGGCTTGAGTATTTCTAGTGAGACCACGTTTTGTTATGTTATCTAAACTATATTCGTATCAACGAAATAAATTTTAATTTTATGTATTCTGCAAACCTTTTATATGTATGTTGTCCACTTGAGTTGTGGTTCGATCGGACAAGACAGGGGTGTTACAGCTTTCATTATGAATCGAGAATCCACCTCCGCGCAATGATGTCAAAAAGTAAAGCGATGCACGGGTCGATAGGCACAGCGCCGGATGAAGGTGTGCCGGGATGAAGGTATGCACCAGATACTCATCTTGGACAATTGCTACAGGAAACGTGTGGCTAACGACGTGTCAGGCCGCTTTGGATTATTTACAAGTGGTATTCAAGCTCTTATTTTTGCAACCTTAGCCGCGGCTTATATAGGCGAATCCATGGAGGGTCATCATTAACTAGTCTTCAAACAAATTAGTCTTTTTCTTTTAGCTTATTTCAATTCATGTATGGTTCAAGAGAATCCACTCGGTTGGGGAACATAACAGATACAAATATGTATAGTATTGTATAGTATAGTTGACCCATAATCGTAGTAGGTCAAGTTACGTTATAGAAGAAAGAAAAGTATATTTTCTATTAGATATTCATTATATTATAGGAGATTATTCCTATATATTATTTCTCTCTATATAATATATTATATATACAATTTACAGTCCCCTTTATTTATATGGAGATGTATTTTAATACAATTTTCTTCTCTTTCGTCTGTGACTATGCGTAGATTGAATGAAAAAACCGATGAACTCCGGAATGGAATAGAGTAGAAAATGAAGAATTGATGAAAGAATGATTTCAAAGAAAGAAGTGCAATAACTAGAGCTGCATGCATCATATGGATTTATAAAAAAACCTATGGCGGTAGTTTTCTTGCTGGCAGGAAAAAAAGAAACAAGAAAAGAAAGAAAGTTCGGTACGGTATTCGTTCGCTCCTTTGCCTTCGACTTGGTAGAACGAAAGCCACCCCAACCCCGCTAAGGGGGGCTGCGGCTGTGTAGAAAGTGCGGACTAGACAACCATGAAGACAGAAAGTGAACCGAAAAGACGAAGGCCACATAAAGAGTGTATGAGCAGTTGGAACGAGAAAGCGTCGCCATCCCCAGTGGAAGAGAAGCAGAACTACGACACCGATAGCAAATCGCCTCTCAGGTGAAAGCGTTGGAAGTCACTCTTTCGAATCCTAGCGACGATGAATCTTTCTGTGGAGGGGCTACTAAAAGAGAGAATCAAAGGATGGCTCAGCCACCCCCTGTAGAAGACGCCGACAACTAAGTTTAATAATGGCGCTCGCCTATTCCTCTCTCTGATCTACGACCACCCTCTCTTTCTGTCGAGCTCCCTCAAACACAAGTACGGATAAGGCATGAGACTACCAGGCGCTATGAAACTAACCTTTAGTCCAGTCCTACTGCTACTAACTGCCTGAGTACAGACAAGGAATATCTATCTCTTAAGCAAGGGAACAAGCCGGACTCGACTTGGTAGCTCTTCCTTCTTCTTCCGAAACCATAACTCACTCTTGCTTTCTGCTCTTGACCAGTCTTGACTTCAGGTGGTTCCCCCGCGTCGGGGGCTAGGCACCGGGAGAAAGAAGAACTACGACACGGATCTACTGACGGACGGCATACTCACGCGCTTCAGCTCTTGGTAGCCTACGCTTGTTCTCTGTCTTGCAGGTCCTGATTCGGTCCACTTCATGTTGCCGTGATGCCGTCTTTATGTGCTGTTAGGAACTGCCGCTTCATTCCAGAGCTATTTGCATGGAAATCAATCTCTCATTTTCCTCATCTGTGACCAATCGCCGGAATAACTCCCATCAGCTTGACCCGTAACAACGGATTGTACAGATTATGAAAATAGGCAACTCTTTCATTTTGAATGTTTTGCTGCCCATAAACTGTTGAGCCATCATCAAGCCTCAATTGTGATAAACGATTCCTGCTTCTGCGGTTAAGGGTTTGGAGATGGATAACTTTATATTACGATCCCCTTCCTTAAGCCAATCAACCCGAGACTTTTTCCTCCTCTTTTGGGAGTAGGCATTCATTATAGTATTTTCGCACTTCAGCCTCTTCTTTTAGTTTCGCCAGATTGGGCCTGGATGCATTACTAATCTCAACCTGTAAAGCCTGTAATCTTGTAAGAGCTTTCGTTATCAATATTAAGAACCAGGTTCCATCTTCTTAACTCTGGGGCTGTCTTGTCCAGATTTAGGGAAAGTCTCGGGCATCAAGGCATCGGAGAATGATTGTGCCAAGCTTTTCTGACCACGTCCACAATAGATGGGTGCCTTAACAAAAACAAAATTCACGGAACCCTTCGAGGACCAGGGTCTGGGTCAGTCGAGATAAGTAAAGGATTTTTCTCTTATTTTGCTCTAGCGAGATGATTCACCGTAGTATCACTAAAACTCTCCAATTTCCATTAGCAAGAGGGTTGGTGTGGCCAGACGCTCCGCTCTAAAACAAAAATAAGTCTAAGTAAAGTTTGAACCAGAGAAGCCGAGGTCAAAGAAGTTGCACTGGGCAATAGTCTCCTTTTTCTCATTTGAAGCAAGCGAGGGAAAACTACGCGAACCTCCGCACTTTTCAGATGTTGTAGTAATGGAATGAAAATCGCCGACCGCCATCTACCTCCATTCACCTTCAATTTATTTTGACTCTTCCCAAACAAACCAAAATCGTCGGAGATATTGGGGACTTGCATAAACCCCAAAGAGTTACCATTGATCTTGTCTTGATTTGGTTCAGAAAGAAGAACATGAATGGCTTGCTTAGATATTATTTGGGGTTCATAAATCTTTACCTCTTTTGTCCAGCAAAGCCAAATACCACCAGCTCTTCTTTCCGGATGAATACAAATGCAACGATCGTGCAAACTCCGCTTCCGAAGTCCGAGTTTTAAAAATCACCATTATCTCATTTCCGCGGCCTGTAACACATGGTTATCAAGCTTCTTACTTTCCTGAAAGCTTAGTAAAGAGATTCACCCTTTACCATTTATTGCAGTTTCTTTATCTTTTTATCTTAGTTCCCTGTGGGTCCTTCAAAGCAGGCGATCTCCGACAAATCCGATGATCCCAGATCACACAAGAAAGGTGCGAAGCCTTGTTCCGTAACATTGGGGCGTAGCGGATTGACTATAGGGATAACTTTCAGGGCGTCTTAGAAACCAAAAGGTTACTACAAGTGCTGTGATGAAAAGAGGTGGTAGGAGAGGGAAGGAGGGGAGTGGTGGTGGTGGAGGGGGTTGTTGCTGGTGCTCTCCGGGAAGAGGGAGCCCAGGGTCTATGTTGAGGAGCTCCTCAACAACATCTCATCGTCTTTTTTTATTTTCGCAGAGCTCGGTCTTTCAATCCGAAATCGACTTTGATATTGGTTCACAGAGGAATATTTTGGGTATAACCCATGTAAACAATTTTTTCTTTTTTTTATTTATAATTTTTAGTAAATAATCATTTACTTTATTTTGAATTTGTGAAAAATTACTTGACAAAAAAATCAAGCGCCATATAACATAAATTTATAAAAAATCATCTCGATTAAATTATTAAAAAATATTTTATTTAAATTTAATTTTATTAATTAAATTAATATAAAATATCAAATTATTTTCATTCGATTTTATTTCGTACAATCATTTTCTAATTATCAAACAACTAGTTTGACAAAATTGGATTTTGAATTTTAGTTTTATAAAATCGAACAATCGATCTTTCATAAAAAAAACTCTACTCATAAATAAATATAAAAAATAAATTATTTTACTTTAGTTTTTATGAAAGATTGATTGTTCGATTTTATGAAATTAAAAATTAAAAATCTAATTTTGTCAAATTGATTATCCGATAATTAGAAAATAATTGTTTGAAATAAAATCGAATGAAAATAAGTTAATATTTTATATTAATTTAATTGATAAAATCAAATCAAAATAAAATATTTTTTAATGTTTTAATTAAGGTAATTTTTTGAAAAATTTATGACATAAAATAAATGAGTTTTTAGTAATAAGTGATTTTTTATTTAAGTGCATTTATGTTTTCATCAATCGTGGTGATTAGGACTGTAAATGAACTGTTTGAAATATTTTTAGCTAACTTGTATGTAACCCAAAGTCCATTATTTTTGAGTTGGATCGGGCTTTAGATTTAGAGCCGTCCGTCCATGACATGTATGTCTATCGAATACTGAATCTCCCTCCGACCTCGAGACAGACTCGAGGCAGAGCATTTTACTATAAAAGATGCCATACTCGCTGATTCATTAGTCTCCGTGCTATCCAAAAGACCCATGACGAGACAGATGGGAGAAGCACATGGCCCCGGACACTAGCCGTTAAGACCCATCCCCAGATCCAACGGCTGCGATCCATTAGCCGTTGTGCGCGCTCTCTCTCTCTCTGGACCCTCGGCCTTCTGCGGATATAAATCCGTTGTTCTTGCCCTTTTTCCCCTGCTTCTCTGCAGATTTCTCTCTTTTTCTCCTCGTTCTTCTTCTTGCCCTCTCTCACAGAGAGAGGCCCCTCAGAAAAGGATGGTCTCTGCTAGCTGAGGGGTTTCTTCTTCTTCTCGTTCGGTTTTTGAAGGTTTTGACCGGTTTTTTCGTTGGATTTTCTCGGATCTGCTTGGTGGGGCGAAAAAGATGAGATGGTTTTGAAATTTTGGTGCAGGGAGAGGGGGATGGAGAACGGCAGCGAGAATTGTAGGGGGATGACGAGATCGGCCGGCGTGCGAGGTAAATTTCGTGCATTTGGTGAAGATTTTGGTGTTTTTTGGGTCTGTTTTCTGAGATCGGTGATTGTTTGTCTGAAGATCTTCCGATGGAGGGCGTGAAGTTTGGGATGGAGATGGGGAAAGGAAACCGGCGGCCGCTGAGGGATATCAAGAACTTTGTGGGCGCAACGTCGTATCCGTGCGCCATCAACAAGAGGTGAGATTCGCCTGTTTTTGTTTCTCTTGGCGATTTTAGCTGGATCTTCTTTGTGTCTTGTTGGATTGTTCTTTTTGATGAAATTCTGATTGGGATTGTCTTTGCAGCAAGGTTGGTTGTTTGGAGGATAAGTTAAGACCCATTGTTAGATTTTCAAGTTGAGGTAAAATGCTGTAATCTTATGTCATCAAACTTGCTGTAATGTTATGTCATCAAACTTGACTGACAGCCGTATCAACTGAGTTTGATTGGAGTAGGTGTTTGTGGTACGTTAGACGACTGTTAAGTATTGATCTGAAACTATCTGAGTCAATAGTTCAATTGAATGTATGGCAGAACTGTGTAGATTTGCTGATTCTTTTTTATCTGATTGGATATGTAGAATGTGTTACTCTTGTTCATAGAAGTTACTTGGTTTTTCATTTTTTTGTGATTTTGATTTATTTTCTTTTTCTGGGTCAATGTCTGTTGATTATTCCTTTTTGTTGTGGATTGATGCGCTGCGTTATTGGTTGGTATTCTTCTAGCTATTGATTGTGTTGTTTTTTGAGTCACAGAGAGCAATGATATTTCTAGACTCGGAAGCTGGTGATGTTATGATGCTGGTGCCACCGGTCTTTTCAGTTAAGGACATGCCGGAGAAGATTGTGTGAGCTGTTTTGTCTTTCAGATTGGCTTGACATGATTTTTAATTTTCTTTTTGTTTCTACTAAGTAAACTCGAATGATGTATTTAATTAGTGCCAACAGGCTCTATGAAAAGCTCACAAGTAACAACACCTACACAGTCTTACCGAAATATATTTAAATATATTCTCTGTGGATATCTGACTTGAGACATTGAGATTTGTTTTGGCCCCTGTTGGACCAGATCAAGTAGTTAGAAGTATCCTATCACTTGAATCTTCTTTATTGTAGTATATGATTATTTTTTTTTTTTGATATTTTGTATGTCCTTTGATCAGGCTTAATCCATCAGCTAATTTGTTCTCAAAGAACATGCAAAAGGGGGATTGTAGAGCACCGTTGGGATCCTCAACTTTCCTTTTAACTTTGTAGTGCTGATGCTGAAAATTGATTTACCTTATGATTGGTATTGTACTTTTTTTTCTGCAGATGGATATAGAACCATGTCTTGCAATCAACTTCAAGATAGAAAATATCCTTGTGTGTTTTTTATGGAGCTGCTGTTTCTGGTATGCAAAAAGTACTGTCCCTAACATGAACAAATTTTATCTTATTATTAGAAGGTAGCAACTCCAAATCTAACTTAAACCAGTTCTGTTTGATTGTAATGAGAGTAACGATCAGAACTCAGATTTAGTATTCATTGGCTGTAATTTATTTTGTCCATGATCCAGAATCTGTTTTGTCTACAAGGACATTATTAAATAAGACCTTACATGGATCTGTTGTTACATACATTTGAGGTTGGATTCCTTTTTCTTTGAAATCTATTTTGAGTTGGAGTTACGTACATTTCTTGTTTGGAAATTTCACCTTTTGTCTTCTTGTCAACATTGTTATGCTTTTTCTTGCTACTTGATTGTCCATTAGTGAGGCCTTCTGTCCTTTATGATTCATTGGTAAGACCTCCCCTTCTTAAATGTTTTGATTTACAAAATCATTCTCCATAATCCATAGAAATCTTTATTGTTACCATGTCAACATAAAAAGGAAACCGCAATACCTTTCAAGAGACTGGTTAAGTCCCTATTTCTATCCTTGACTTTATTGTGTTTCTGTGTAAACCTATTTCTGGCAATCAGTATGGGAAAACTGAACTCTGAAAGATAAATAAATAACTGATGGAATTTAATTTAATACTTAGCTATTATTTTCCTGTGTTTTTTCTTTTATTTCTGTTTTCCGGTGAATTGAAGTTTTTATAAGTGTATGATCCTTTATGAGAGAACAAATATATAAATTTAATCATCGCCCAATAGCATGTGGCTACCTGATTCTTTTTTGACAATATTTTGTTCCACTAGACTTCAACGTATTGCTCATTTGAGTTGTTTGATATCTCTCAGCTATGAGTATTTTATCAACTGTACAGGAACAATATTGATTGATGAAATCCCAAAAGAGCCTATTTGATGGGTCTCTCTTTCCCTGCTATTTGTTCCTTAAAACTTCATATGCCTGTTTGAGCCTTGACTGCAAAACTTGTTCAGTTACTGTTTCTTATTTGAATCACTTGTCCTTAGGCAGTATATGAGCTTCCAAAAATGTCACATTTAGATTCATTGTTGAACCAAACTTTAGGATAATAGTATTAGATCATGCAACTGTTTGTAATTTATAGCCTTGACAATTTAGCATATAATTTATCATCTCCCATTTCACTTAGTGCTTTGGGAACTTAACAATCAAAGGTGTTCCTGTGAAGATCAATTGGGAAGAACATATATTCCCAAAGGTACAACATAACATGAACGCCTGCTTGATGATGGTCTACAGATTTCTGAAAATCAGTTAAAGAGGTCTTTATTTTCCTCATCTCTTCATTTTTTTCCCAATCTTTCACTAAATGTGTTGCAATGGTACTGAATCCAAACTGTTATGTTTGTCTGTGTGTTACTAATAATTTTCATGACAATTTGTTAGCACATCTAACTTTTCCAAGGAAATCATGTTTCATTTTTTTTATTTGATTAGGCTTCTGTTTAGAGCTGGCTATTACTTTGCTACAGGACCTTTTGATAGATTTTGGATCAAAAAGGGTTATGATCCTCGCAAAGATTCTGAGTCAAGGATGTAAGAATTCTAATGCGAGAGGGAGTGGGAGCCGGGGAGAAGCAAGGGAGAGGTAGCGGGAGGGAGGGGAGTGAGGGAGGGGGAGAGGGAGG
>RXID01016531.1:0-22630 GCA_005019695.1 Trichopus zeylanicus subsp. travancoricus
ATACTACTACTGCTATTGCTACTACATCTACTACAACTCCTCCTACTACTACTATTGGAGCTACTACTACCAGTACTATTACAGTTACTACTACTACTTTTACAACCGTTACTACTATCAATCCTACAACAACTAATACTATTATTGCTACTGCTATTGCTAATACTACTACTACTACTACTACTACAACTTCTCCTATTGCAACTACTACTACTACTCCTACGAGTACTACTACTGCTACTACTACTATCATTACTACTACTACTGCTGCGACTTCTATTGCTCCTCCTCCTACTACTACAATAACTGCCACTGCTACTACTACTACTGCTACTGCTGCTGCTACTACTACTGCTACTACTACTACTACTGCCACTATTGCTCCAACTCCTACTCCTACTGCTACACCTAATACTAATTCTGCTACTACAACTACTGCTACAACAACTACTACTGCAACTACTACTTCTACTACTAGTAGCCTTGAAACTACTGCTACTACTACTACTACTACTACTACTCCTATAACTACAACTCGTATTGCTACTACTTCTACTCTTACGGCAACTACGGATACTACTTTTATTGCTACTCATACTACTACTACTACTACTACTCCTCCTCCTCCTAGTACTACTACTAATACTACTATTGTTCCTACTAATACTTCTACTCTTACACCTACTACTCCTACTACTACTTCTACAACAATAACTACTACTACTATTGCTACTACTACTAGTTCTACTTCTACTTCTACTACTACTAGTACTATTGCTAATAGTACTACTACCACTTCTACTACTACAACACGAACTACTACAACGACAACTACTACTGCTACTATTGGTACTACTACTACTAATAATAATAATACTACTACTACTAGTACTACTACTACTGCTGCTACTACTGCTACTAATACAAGTACAACTCTTGGTACTATTACTACTTCTAAAACAACAACAATGACAACAACAACTTCGGTTACTAGTACTTCTGCTAATACTGCTGCTACTACTCCTCCTCCACCTACTACTGCTACCACTCCTCCTCCTACTACTACCACTAGTTCTACTACTACTACTACTACCACTACTACAACAATAGCAACTGCTACTGATACTATTACTACTACAACTACTACAACTGCTACTTCTAGTACCACAACTACTGGTAGTACTACAACTTCTACTTCTGCTACTACTACAACTCTTGCTTCTATTACTACTACCTGTACTACTACTACTGTTACTGCTAGTACTATTACTATTACTACTACTCTTATTACTACTTCTGCAACTATTTCTACTACTACTACTATTTCTACTACTATGAATACTTCTGCGACTACTACTACTTCTACTACTTCCACTACTACTACTACCACCATTATTACTACTACTATTTCTGCTACAGCTACTGCTACTACAACTGCTATTGCTACTGCCGCTGCTACTGCTCCGACTACTACTACTCCTACTACTACTCCTCTTCCTCCTCCTCCTCCTACTACTACTATTACTACTACTACTACTCCTCCTCCTCCTCCTCCTCCTCCTACTACTACTACTACTAATATCGCTACGACTACTACTATTGCTACTATGACTTCTACTACCACTACAACTACTCCTACTACTACTACTATTATGATTGCTCCTACCACTGCTACGACTCCTACAACAACTACTACTACTCCTACTACTACTACTACTATGACTTCTATGGCCGCTATTGCTACTCCTACAACTACTACTAGTGCTACTATTGTTACTCCTATTACTACTACTACTCGTACTTGTACTCCTACTACTATTCCTTCTCCTACACATATTCTGACTAATACTCCCACTACTACCACTACTACCGCCACTACTATTACTACTACAACTACTACTACTATGACTACTACTACTACTACTTCTACTTCTACGGCTACTACTACTGCTACTAGTAGTACTACTACCACTACTGCTCTTACTATTGCTCCTACTATTACTGCTACTACTATTACCACTACTTTTGTTGTTGCTCCTGCTGCTACTAATTCATCAACTACGACTAAACTATCACTACTACTATGCCTGCTACTACTGCTGCTGCAACTGCTCCTGCTACTAGTATTACTACTACAACTACTACTACTTATTGCAACTAGTACTACTTGAGATGTTGATGCTGTTGCTGCTACTGCTACCAGTACTACTACTCATACTACTTCTCCAACTATTACTACTACTTCTACTACTACTACTACTACTAGTACTACAACAACAACACCCAAAACAAACTACTTATCCTGCACATGTAGTACTACACTCTTCTATTGCTACTAATACTACTATACTACACCTCCTACTATTACTACGACCTTACTACAAACTACTTCTACTGCTACTACTACTTAGTACTACTACTACTGCTGCTACTAGTAGTAGTACTACTACTACTACTTCTGCTACTTCGACTACTACTGCTACTTCTACACCTACTACTACTTCTACCACTACTATTGCTGCTATTACTACTACTGCTGCTCTTCCTCCTACTCCAACGCTTACTACTACAGCTGCTACAATCGCTACTTCAACTACTACTACTATTACAACTTTTGTTACTACTAATATTACTACTAGTACTAGTGCTCCTAGTACTCCTACTATAACTACTACAATTACTACTACAACTACTACAATTTCTTCAACTAGTACTATTACTACTACTACAACTATAACAACTACTACTACGACTACTTCTGCTACTAGTACTACTACTACTACTGCTGCTGCTACTGCTACAGCTACTACTATTGCAACTGCTTACTACGACTACTGCTGCTCCTGCTGGTACTGCTACTACCGCGACTACTACTGCCACTAAGACTACTTCTTTTGCTACTCCTACTTCTGCTCTTACTACTACTCCAGCTACTAATATTCCTACTCTTATTACGACCACTACTAATATTACTACTACCACAACAACTACTACTACTACCATTACGATCACTACTACTACTACAACTACAACTACTATTACTACTAAAACTGCTACCACTACTACTAGTGCAAAATGCACTACTACTACTTCTACTACTAGAACTACCAATACTACTACTATTACAACAGCTTCTAATACTACTACTACTGTGATTACAACTACAACTACTGCTACTACTATTTCTACTACTACTACTACTACTACTACTACTACTATTACCTCTACTAATGCCAATACAGCTACTACAACTGCACTACTACAATGACTACTACAACTCGTACTACTTCTACTCCGACAACTACTACTATTACTACTGCTAATACTACTACTACTACTACTACTACTACTACTACTACTACTACTACTACTACTACTACTACTACTACTACTACTACTATTACTACTACTACAACAACAACAACAAGTACAGCTACCACTACTACTTCTACAACTACCACCACAACAACTACTACTACTACGCCTACTATGAATACTACTCCTCTTAGTGCGACTACTAGTACACCTACTATTACTACTACTACAACTTCTACTACTACTACTACCACTACTTCTAGTACTATTCCACCTACTACTACCACTGTTACTACTACTACTACTATAGCTACTACTATTACTACTACTACTACTACTACTACTACTTAAACTATTAATACTTCCAATCGTACTGCTACTGCTACTACTATTGCTACAACTTCTACTACTAATATTGCTCATACTACTGCTACTATTGCAACTACTACTAATATTGCCGCTACTACCACTAATCAAACTACTACTACTACAAATAATACTACTACTATTGCTGTTACTACTACTACTACTGCCACAGCTATTGCTACTGCTACTACTACTAATTCTGCTACTAGTGGTTCTACTACTACTGCTACAATGACTAGAACTACTCCTACTACTGCTGCTACTATTACCACTACTATGACTGCTACTACTGCTACTACAACTACTACTATTATTACTACTACTACGACTACTACAACAATAACAACTACTGTTACTATTGATTCTACTACTAAAACAACTACTATAACTGTTACTGTTGGTACTACTACTATGAATAGTATTGCTACTACAGCTACTACAACTTCTTGTACTACTATAACTATAGCTACAACAACAACTGCTACTGCTACTACTACTGCTACTACTGCTACCACTACTACAACTGCGACTAGTACTATAACACCACTACTTTTGTAGTAGTTGCCACTACTACTAGTGCCACTATAATGATAGTTGCTGCGACTACTACAACAACTACTGCTACTGTTCTTACAACTACTATTACTACTACTACAACTACTACAACTACTACTACAACTATAACTGCTACAACTACAACTATTGTTTCACCTAGAACAAGAATAACTACTACAAATACAACTACTTCTACAACAACTATAACTAATACTACTAACACTACTACTACTGCTGCTGCTGTTACTACTACCACTATAACAACTACTCCTACAATAACTATTATTACCAATACTACTTCTATTAGTACTACTACTGCTACTACTACTACTACTACTACTACTGTTGTTGTTGTTGTTGCTACTACTACTACTACTACTCCTAATACTACTACTACTATTACTGCAACTATTTCTACAACTTCTTTTGCTGCTTCTTCTACTACTCCTACTACAACTACTATTACTACTACAACTACTGCTACAGTTGCTGCTACTTCTATTACTATTGCTACTAGTACTACTTCTACTGCTACTCCTTGCTACTACTACTACTGCTACTTCTATTACTATTGCTACTACTACTACTTCTACTTCAACTCCTGCTATGACTCCTACTACAACTACTACTCCTACTACTACTATGACTACTATTACTATTCCTACTACTTCTACTACTACTCCAACTACTACTTATGACTACTATTACTACTGCCACTGCTACTGCTACTGCTAATACTGCTACTATTGCTATTACTACTACTACTAGTACTACAAATTCTACTATAACTACTACTTCTACTCCTACTCCTATTACTACTCCTACTACTGCTACAATAACTACTACTCCTAGAACAACCACTACTACTACTACTACTACTACTACTACTACTACTACTAATACTATAATTACTACTACTATTATAACTACTACTATTACTACTACTAATACTACTTCTACTACTACTACCACTGCAACTACTCCTCCTTCAACTACTACTCTTCCTACTACTACTATTACTACTACTAATGTTACTACTACTACTCCTACAACTATGACTATTATTACTATTGCTATTGCTACTACAAGAAGTAGAAGCAGTAGTTGTAGGAATAGTAGTAGTTGAGAAGTAGGAGTCATAGTAGAAGTAGTAGCACTTGTATTAGTAGTAGTAGTCATCATAGTAGTAGTAGTATAAATAGTAGTCATAATAGAACCAGTAGTAGTTGTAATAGTAGTAGTTATTGTAGTAGTGTAGTAGTAGTAGCAACAGTAGTTGTTGTTGTAGTAATAGTTATCGTAGTAGTAGTAGTATAAATAGTAGTCATAACAGAACTAGTAGTAGTTGCAATAGTAGTAGTCATTGTAGTAGTGTAGTAGTATTAGCAGTAGTAGTTGTTGTAGTAGTAGCAGTAGAAGTAGTAGAAGTCATAATCATAGTAGTAGTAGTAGCAAGAGTAGATAGTTGTTGTTGTTATTATTATAGTTGAAGTAGTTGCAGTAGTAGTAGTAGCAGTAGTAGTAGTGGCAGCAGTAGCAAATGTAGTAGCAATAATAGGAAAAGTTAAATTAGTTGTTCATGTTGTAGTAGCTGTAGTTATAGTAGTAGCAGGAGTAGAAGTTGTAGTAGTAGTAGTCATAGAAGTAGTAGTAGATGTACTAGTACTAGTAGTAGTAGAAGTAATTATAGTAGTAGTATTTGTTGTAGTAGAAGTTGTAGATTTAGTGGTAGTCATAGTTAATGTAGTAGCAGTAGCAGTAGTAGTAATAGTAGTATTTGTTGTTGTAGTAGTATTAGTTGTAGCAGTAGTAACAATAGTAGTTGTAGCAATAGTTGTAGTTGTAATAGTAGTAGTAGTAGTAGTATTTGTAGTAGTAGCATTAGAAGTAGCAGTATAAGTTGTAGTAGTAGTAGTAATAGTCATAGTAGATATAGCAATAGTAGTAGTAGTAGTAGTCTGGTAGTAGTAGTAATTGTAAAAGTAGTAATAATTATAGTAGTATTAGTAGTTACAGAAGCAGTATCAGCCACAGTGGCTGTATTTGCTGCATTATAAGTAGTAGTACTAGTAGGTGTAGTACTAGTAGTAATAGTAGTAGCTATTTCAATTGCAGTAGTAGTAGTAGTCATAGTATAAGTGGTAGTAGTAGAAGTAGTTGTAGTAATAGTAGCTGTAGTGATGGTGGTAGTGGTAGTAGTAGTAGTAGTAGTAGTAGTAGTAGTAGTAGTAGTAATAGCAGTACTAGTAGTAGTAGTAGTAATAGTAGTAGTTGTTGGAGTAGTAGTAGTGCTAGTAGTAGAAGTTATAGTAGTGGTGCAGTAATAGTAGCAGCAGCAGTAGTAGTAGAGGCAGTAGTAGTAGTAGTAGTTATTGTTGTTGTAGTAGTACTAGCAGTAGTAGTAGTAGCAGTAGCAGCAGTGGAAGCAGTAGTGCTATTTGTAAAAGTACTAGTTGTAGCAATTGTAGTAGCAGTAGTTATGGCAGTAGTAGTAGTCATAGTTGTAGTAGTAGTAGTAGCATTTGTTGTAGTAGTAGAAGTTGTAGCTGTAGTAGTAGTACGAGTCGTACTAATAGTTATAGTAAAAGTAGAAATAATAGCAGTAGTAGTAGTATTAGTAGTAGTAATAGTAGTAGAAGAATTAGAAGTAGCAGTAATAATTGTAGTAGTAGAAGTAGTTGTAGTCGTAGTTGTAGTAGTAGCAGTCGCAGTAGTAGCAGGAGGAGTAGTAGTAGTAGTCGGAGTCGTAGTAGCTATAGTTGTAATAGTAGGAGAGAGTAGTAGTAGTAGCAGTAGGAGTAGTAGGAATAGTAGTAGTAGTTGTTGTTGTAGTAGCAGTAGCAGCGGTAGTAGGAGTAGGAGAAGTAGTACTAGTAGTAGTAGTAGTATTCATAGTAGTAGTAGCAGTAGCAGCAGTAGCAGGAGTAGTAGTAGTGGCAGTTATTCTTTTAGTAATATAGTAGTAGTAGTCGTAGTAGTGCCAGTAGTAATTATTGGAGTAGTAGTAGGAGGAGTGTTTGGGATAGTACTATTAGTACAACTTGTAGTAGTAGTTGTAATCGTAGAAGGAGCAGTAGTAGCAGTTGTAGTTGTCATAAGAGTAGTAGCAATAACAGTGGTGGTAGTGGTGGTGGTGGTGGTAGTAGTAGTAGTAGTAGTAGTAGGAGTGAAGTAGTTGCAATAGTAGTTGGAGTAGCAGTCGTAGAAGTTGTAGGAGTGTTAACAATAGTAATTGGAGTAGTAGTTGCATTAATAGCAGTACTAGTTGTGGTAATAAGAGTTGTAGTAGTAGTACCAGTCGTAATAGTAGTAGTAACAGTTGTAGTAGCACCAGTAGTTTCAATAATAGTAATAGTAATAGTAGTTCAAGTAGTAGTAGCAGTAATAGTTATTGTAGTAGTAGTTATAGCAATAGAAGTAGTAGTAGGAATGGAAGTAGAAGAAGGAGTTGGAGTGGTAGTTGTTGTTTGAGTAGTAGCAGTAGTGGCAGTAGAAGTAGTAGGAGGAGTAGTAGTAGAAATGGCAGTAGCAGTAGTTATTTTAGTAGTAGTAGTAGTAGTAGTAGTAGTAGTAGTAGTAGTAGTAGTAGTAGTAGTAGTAATAGTAGCAGCAGCAGCAGCAGCAGTAGCAGCAGCAGCGTTAGTAGTAGTTGTAATATTAGTTGTAGAAGTAGGAGTAATAGTAGTTGTAGCAGTAGTAATAGTAGTTGAAGTAGAAGTAGTAGTAGCAAAAGGAGTTATTGTAGTAGTACTGGTAGTAGTATTAGTAGTTGTTGGAGTAGTAGCAATGCTAATAATAGTAGTTGTGGCAGTAGTGTCGTACTAGTAGCGACAGCAGCAACAGTAGTAGTTGTTGTAGTAATAGTAGTAGTAGTAGTACTAGAAGTAGCAGCACTAGAAGTAGTTGTAGTTTTCGTAGTATTATGAGTAGTAGTAGCAGCAATTGGAGTAGTAGCAGTGGCAGCAGCAGTAGTAGTAGTAGTTGTAGTAGTAGCAGTAGCAACAGTAGTAGTTTTAGTAGCAGTAGTAGTAGTTGTAGTGGAAGTAGTAGTAGTAGCAGTAGCAATAGTAGTAGCAGTGTAGTAGCAGGAGGACTAGTAGTAGTAGTAGTAGTAGTAGTAGTAGTAATAGTAGTAGTAGTAGTAGTAGTAGTAGTAGGAGCAGTAGTTGTAGCTGGTGTGGTAGCGGTAGCAGCAGTAGCAGTAGTAGTATTTATAATGTAGTACTAGTAGTAGTAGTTGTTGTTGTTGTTGTAGTTGTAGTAGTTGTAGTAGTAGTAGGAGTATTAGAAGTAGCAGTAGTAGTACTTGTAATTATTGTAGTAATAGTTGAAGTAATAGTAGTAGCAATTGTAGTAGGAGTTGAAGTAGTAGTAGTAGTTGTTGTAGTAGTCGTAGTAGTAGTAGTAGTTGGAGTTGTTGTTGTTGTTGTAGTAGTAGTAGTAGTAGTAGTAGTAGTAGTAGTAGTAGTAATAGTAGTAGTAGTTGTAGAAGTAGAAGAAGTAATTAGTGTAGTTGTAGTAAAGAGTAGTAGTAGTTGGAGTAGTAGTAGTAATAGTTGCAGCAGTAATACTAGGGGTACTAGGAGTAGTAGTAATTGTTGTAGTAATAGTAGGGGTATTAGGAGTAGTAGTAGTTGTTGTTGTAGTAGTAATTGATGTGGTAATAATTTGGGTAACTCTAGTAATAGTGGTAGTAGTTGTAATAGTGGAAGTAGGATTAGTAGTAGTAGGAGCAGAAGTAGTACCAGCAGCAGTTAAAGTAGTAGTAGCAGTAGCAGTATTTGTTATAGTAGTAGTTGTAGTTATAGTAGTCGTAGTAATAGTTGTAGTAGTTGTAGCAGTAGTTGAAGTAGTTGTAGTAGGATGAGTAGTAGTAGCAGTAGGAGTAGTAGAACTAGTCATAGTGGTAGTAGTAGTTGGAGTAGTAGAACTAGTCGTAGTAGTAGTAGCAGTAGGAGTAGTGGAAGTAGTAATTGTAGTAGTAGTAATAGTAGTAGTAGTAGTAGTAGTAGTAGTAGTAGTAGTATAGTAGTATGTAGTAGTAGTAGTAGTAGTAGACTAGGTTGTCGTAAGTAGTAGTAGTGTTGTTGTTGTTGTTGTTGTTGTTGTTGTTGTTGTTGTTGTAGTAGTAGTAGTAGTAGTAGTAGTAGGAGGAGGTAGTAGTAGTAGTAGTAGTAGTAGTAGTAGTCGAGTAGTAGAGTAGTAGAAGTAGTAGGCGCACTAGTAGCAGTAATAGTAGTATTACTAGTGGAGTAGAAGCTATAGCTGCAGCAGCAGTAGTAGTGGTAGTAGTAGTAGTGGCTATAGTACTAGTAGTAGCAGTAGTAGAAGCAGCCGTAGTTGTGGTAGTTGTAGAGGTAGTAGTAGTAGTAGTTGTAATAGTAGTTGCTGTAGTAGCAATAATAGCAGCAGTAGTCATAGTAGTACAACAGCAGTAGTAGCTGCAGTAGTAATAGTAGAAGCAATAGTTGTAGTCATAGTTGTCGTAGTTGTTGTAGTCGTATATGTAGCAGTAGTAGTTGTAGTAGTAGTTGTTGTTGTTGTTGTAGTAGTAGTAGGAGGAGTAGTAGTAGTAGTTATAGTAGTAATAATAGAAGTTGGAGTAGTAGAAGTAGTAATTGTAGTAGTAGTAGTAGTAGTAATAGTAGTTGGAGTAGTAGAAGTAGTAATTGTAGCAGTAGTAGTAGTAGTAGTAGAAGTACTAGTAGCTGTTGTAAAAGTAGTAGGAGCAGTCGTAGTTGTAGAAGTAGCAGTAGTAATAGTTATAGTTGTAGGTCTAGCAGAAACTGCTGGAGCAGTAGCAACAACAGTAGTGGTAGTAGTAGTAGTAGCGGTAGTAGTAGTACAAGTAGTAGTAATAGCGATAGCAATATTAATAGTAGTAGTGGCAAAAGTAGTAGTTTTAGTACTAGCAGCCATAGAAGTAGTTGTAGAAGCCGTAGTAGAAGTTGTAGTAGTATTAGTAGTAATAATAGTAGTAGCAACAACATTAGTAGTTATAGTAGTAGTTGTAGCAGTTGGAGTAGTAGGAGGAATCAGTGTAGGAGTACGAGTAGTAGCAGAAGTGTTAGTAGCAATAGTAGTAGTAGTATTAGCTGGAGTAGTAGTAGTAGGAGTAGTAGTAGGAGTAGCAGTAGCCATAAAAGAAGTAATAGTAGTTGTGGTGGTAGTAGTAGTTGTTATAGCAATAGTAGACTTAGTATTAGTAGTAGTAGTACCAGTAATAGTAGTACTATGGTAGTAGTAGAAGTAATAGTAGCAGTAGGAGTAGTAGTAGTAGTAGTAGTACTAGTAGTAGTAGTAGTAGTAGTAGTAATTATAGTAGTAGTTATAGCACTAGTCGAAGTAATAGTAGCAGTAGTAGTAATTGTAGTAGTATTTGGAGTGGAAGTTATAGTAGCAGTAGCAGCAGCAGTAGAAATAGTAGTAGTAGTACTAGTAGTAATAGTAGGGATATTGGTTGTAGTAGTAGGAGTAGTAGTAGTTGTGGTCGTAACTGGGGTAATTCTAGTAATAGTGGAAGTAGGAGTTGTAGTAGTTGTAGTAGTAGTAATAGTAGTAATAGTGGAAGTAGGAGTTGTAGTAGTTATAGTACTAGTAGCCGTAATAGTAGCAGTAGTAGGAGTAGTTGTAGAAGTAGTAGTAAAATACGTAGTACTTGTTGTAGTAGTAGTAGTAGTAGTCGTAGTAGTAGTAGAAGTGGGAGAAGTTGTGGTTGCAGCAGCAGTAGCAGCAACAACAGCAGTAGTAGTAGTAGCGATTGTAGTATTCGTAGAAGTTGTAGTATTTGTAGCCGTAGTACTAGTAATAGTAGTTGTAGAGGCTTTAGCGGCAATAGGAGTAACACTTGTAGCAGTCGTTGTTGTAGTAGTTGGGTAGTAGTTGTACTAGTAGTAGTATTTGTAGTAGTGGTAGTAGTAGTAATAGTAGTGGAAGTAGTAGCAGTTGTTGTTGTGTAGTATTAGTAGTAGTGGTCATTGCACTAGTACTAGCAGAAAAATAAGTACTTGTAGTACTAGTAATAGTAATAGTAATAGTAGTAGCATCATTAGTAGTAGTATTAGTTGGAGTAGTAGTTGTAATAGTAGTACGAGTATAAGCAAAAGTACTAGTAATAGTAGTAGTGTTAGCAGTAGTAGTAGTAGTTGTTATTGTTGTTATTGTATTAGTAAGGGTTGTTGTGGGAGTAGTATTAGTAGTAGCACTAGTAGTAGTAGTTGAGGTAGTAGTAGTACTAGTAGTTGCAGTAAAGTAGAAGAAGTGGTAGAAGTAGCAGTACTAGTAGTAGTAGCAGTCGTAGCAGTAGAAGTAGCAGTAGTCGGTGTAGTAGTAGTAGTAGTAGCAGTACTACAGTACTATTAGTTATAGTAGTAATAGTAATTGTAGTAGCAGTAATTGCAGTAGCAGCAGTAATAATAATAGCAGTAGTGGCTATAGTAGTAGTAGTTGAAATAGTAGTAGTAGTAGTTTTTGTTGTAATAGTAGTAGTTATTGTAGCACTAATAGAAGTAGTACTAGCTGTAGTAGTTGGAGTAGTAGTAGTAGTGGTGGCAGCAACCGTAGTAGTAGTTGTTGTAGTAGTAGTAGTCATAATAGTTGGAGTATTTGGAGTAGTAGTAGTAGTAGTAGTAGTAGTGGCGGTAGTAACAGGGGTAATTCTGGTAATAGTGGTAGTAGTAGTAATAGTAAAAGTAGGAGTAGTGGTGTAGTAGTAGCAGAAGTAATAGTAGCAGCAGCAGTAGTGGTAGTAATAGTTGTAGTACTAGTAGTAGTAGTTGTTGTTGTGCTAGAAGAAGCATCAGCAGTACTTGTAATATTAGTAATAGTACGAGTAATAGTAGTAGTAAGAGTAGTTGTAGAAGTAGCACTAGTAGTAGTAGTAGTTGTTGTTGTTGTAGCACAATAGTAGTAGGAGTAGTAGTGGAAGTAGTAGTAGTAGTAGTAATAGTAGCAGTAACAGCAGCAGTAGTTGCAATAATAGTTGTAGTAGTAGCAGTAGAAGCGGTAGCAGAAGTGGTAGTACTAGAAGTAGTTGTGGCACTAGTAGGAGCAATAGTAATAGTAGAAGTAATAATAGTAGTGGTAGTAGTAGCAGTAGTAGTAGTTGTAGTAGTAGTAGTAGTAGCAATAGGAATAGGTGTAGCAGTGGGAGTAGTCGGAGTGACAGCAGCAGCAGCAGTAGTAGTATGAGTAGGAGTTGTAGCAGTAGTAGCAGTAGTAGTAGTAGCAGCAGTAGTGGTAATAGTAACAGTAGTAGGAGTTGTAGTAGTAGTAATAGTAGTTGTGGGAGTACTTATTGCAGTATTCATAGTATTAGTAGTAATAGTAGCGTTAGTAATAGTAGTTGTAGTAGTAGTGGTAGTAGTAGTGGTAGTTGTAGTTTAAGTAGTATCAATAGCAATAGGAGTAATAGTTGTAATAGTACTAGTAGTAGTAGTAGTAGTAGTAGAACAAATAGTAGTAGTAGCAGTAGCAATAGTAGGAGTAGTAGTACTAGTATGTTTAGCAGTAGTAGCTATAGGAGTACTAGTAGCAATAGTAGCCGTAGTAGTAGTAGTAATTGTTGTTGTTGTTGTTGTTGTAGCAGCAGTAGTTCTAGTAGTAGTAGTTGTTGTTATTATTTTGGTTATTATTGTTGTTGTAGTAGTAGTAGTAGTAGAAGTAGCAGCAGCAGCAGCAACAGTAGTAGTAGTAGTAGTAGAAGTAGCAGTAGCAATAGTAGTAGCAGTAGTAATCATAGTGGTAGAAGCAGCAAGAGTAGCAGATGTTGTACTGGTGGCAATCGAAGTAGTAGCAGTAATAATAGAAGTAGTAGGAGTAGGAGGATTTGTAATAGTAGTTGCAATAGTCGTAATAGTAGCAGTAGTGGAAATAGGTGCAGTGGTAGCAGAAGTAGTAGTTGTAATAGTAATTATAGGAGTACTAGTTGTAGTAATAGTAGGAGTAGTAGTAGTTGTATTAGTTGCATTAGTAGTAGTAGCAGTAGTATTAGTAGTAGTTGTAGATGTAGCAATAGTAGTAGTAGTAGTAGTGGTAGTAGTAGTAGTAGTAGTAGTCGCAATAGTAGTTATAGTAGTAGTAGCAGTAGTGGTAACAGTTGTAGGAGTTGAAGTTGGAGTAGCAGTAGATGTACTGGGAGGAGTAGTTGAAGTATTAATAGTAGTAGTAGTAGTAATATTGGTAGTAGTAGTAGGAGTACTAGTAGTAGTACCTGTTGTTGTAGTAGTAGAAGAAGTAATAGTAGTAGTGGTTGGAGTATTAGCAGAAGTAGGGGTGTTAGGAGCTTCTGTGTTAGAAGTAGTACGAGTAGCTGTAGTAGTAGTTGTTGTCGTAATAGTATTAATAGTAGTAGCAGTAGTTCTAGCAGTGGTAGTAGCATTAATAGTAATAGTAGGAGTAGTTGTAGTTGTTGTAATAGTAGTAGTAGTAGTAGTAATAGTAGTAGTAGTAGTAGTAGTTGTTGTTGTTGTTGTTGTTGTTATTGTGGTTGTAGTTGTTGTAGTGATAGAAATAGAAGTAGCATTAGGAGTAGTAGTAGCAGTAGTAAGAGTTGGAGTAGTAGTAGTTGTAGCAAGAGTACGAATAGTAAGAGTTGTGGTAGTAGTAGTAGTATAAGTATGAGTAGGAGCAGGAGTAGTAGAGAAGTAGTAGTAGGAGTAATAATAGTAGTAGTTGTTGTTATTGTAGTAATAGGAGTAATAGTGTTAATAGTAGTAGCAGTAGTAATAGTAGTAATAGTAGTAGTAATAGTAGAGTAGGCGCAGTAGTAGAGTAGTAGTAGAAGTAGCAAAAGCAATAGTATTACTAGTAGTAGTTATTACAGTACTAACAGTATTCGTAGTAGCAACAGTAGAAGCAGCAAGAAAGTAGTAGTAGTAGTTGTAGTAGTAGCAGTTGTTGCAGTAATAGTAGTAGCAGCAGAGGTAGCAACAATAGTAGTAGTAGTAGTGGTAGCTGTAGTAGTTGCGGCTACAGTAGTCTTTGTAGTAGTAGCAGCTGTTGCAGTAGTAGTAATAGTAGCAATAGCAATAGTAGCAGCAGCAAAAGTAGTAGTAGTAATACTAGCACTAGTAGTTGCAGGTGTTGGCATAATATTAATAGTAATAATAGTAGTTGTTGTAGTACAAGTATTAGTAGTTGTAGTAGTAGTAGGAGCAGCAGTAGTAGCAATAGTAGTAGTAGCAGTTGTTGCAACAGCAGTAGAAATAGTTGTCATAATAGTAGTACTAAAGGGTGTAGCTGCAGTAGAAGCAGTAGTAGTTGTAGTAGCAATAGTAAGAGCAGCAAGAGTAGAAGTTGTAGTTGTAGTGGTAATAGCAGTAGTTGTAGCCATAGTAGTAGTCCTAGAAATAGTAGTAGAAGCAGTGGTATAAGTAATAGTAGTAGGAATAGTAGTAGTTGTGGTAGCAGTAGTAGTAGTAGTAGTTGTAGTAGTAGTAGTAGTAGTAATAGTAGTAGAAGAAGTAGCAGTAGGGACAATAATTGTAGTAGTAGTTTTTGTAGTGGCAGTAGTAGCAGAGGTAGCAGTAACTATAGTAGTTGTGCTGTTGTAGTAGTAGTAGCACTAGCAATAGTAGTAGCAGGAGTTGTAGTTGTAGGCAAATTAGTAGAAGTAGTAGTACTAGTAGTAGTAGTAGGAGAACTTGTTGTAGTCATATTAGTAGCAATAGGAGTAGTAATAGTAGTTTCAGTTGGAGCAGTTGTAGCAACAGAAGTAGATGTGGTTGTAGTAGTTGTAGTATTAGCTGTAGTAGAAGCAGTAGTAGCAATAGTAGTTGCGAAAGGAGTAGAGGCAGTAGTAGTAGCAGCGATAGTGATGAAATTAGTGGCAATAGCAGTAGAAGTAGTAGATGTAGTAGTAATAGTACAAGTTGCAATAGTAGTAGTAGCAGTAGTAGTAGCAGGAGTACTAGTAGTTGAAGAAGCAATATTAATAGCAGTACAAGTCGTAGTAGTAGTAAATGTAGTAGTAGTAGCGAAAGTTGTACAAGTAGCTGTAGAGCGGTGGTATTAGTGCTAGTAGTAGTAGCAGTGGTAGTAGCAGCAGTAATAATAGTAAAAGTACTATCAAAAGTTGTAGTAGTAGGAGTAGTAAAATTAGTAGTAGTAGGAGTAGTAATAGTAGCGTTAGTTGTAATAGTACTAGTAGCAGTAGCAGTAGTAGTAGCAGTAGCGGTAGAAGTAGTAGCAGTAGGAGAAATATTATTAGTAGGAGTTGAAGTAGTAGTAGTGATAGATGCAGTAGTAGTAGTGGTAGTAGTAGCAGTAGCAACAATGGTAGTAATAATGGTAGTTGTAGTAGTGGTAGTAATAGTAGTAGTTGTGGTGATAGTAATAGTAGTAGTAACAGTAGTGGTAGTTGTGATCGTGGTACTACTAGAAGTGGCAGTAGTAGTAGCTGTAGTGGTCGTAGCGGTACTAGCGGTAGCGGTAGTAAGAGTAGTAGTGGTAGTAGCGATAGTAATAGTGTAGCAGTAGTACTAGTAGTAGTAGCAACAGTAGCAGTCGTAGCACTAGTGGCATTAGTTGCAGTAGTAGTAGTAGCAGCAATAGTAGTAAAAGTAGTAGTAGCAATAATAGTAGTAGTAGTCGCAAAAGTAGTAATAGTAGCAAAAGTAGGAGTAACAGTTGTAGTAGCAAAAGTTGTAGTAGTAGGAGAAGTGGTAATAGTACAGTTGGCAGTAATAGTAGTAGCTATAGTAATAGTAATTATAGTAGAAGTGGTCGTAGTAGTAGAAGTCACAATTGCTGTAGTAGTAGCAGTAGTGGTCGGAGAAGTAGTGGTAGTAGTAGTGGTAGGAGTAGTAGTAGCGTAGAAGCAGTAGCCGTAGCAGAAGTTGTAGTGGCTGATGTTGTAGTAGCCTAACATGTAGTAGTAGTAGCGGTAGTAGGCATAGTAGTTGTTGTTGTTTGGTGGTAGCAGTAGTAGTAGTCATAGTAGAAGTCAAAGTATTAGTTGTAGTAGTAGCAGAGTAGTAGTCGTTGTTGTACTAGAAGTAGAAGTGGTAGTTGTAATAGTAGTAGCAGTAGTAATAGAGGTAGTAGTGGTAGTAGTGTTACTTGTAGCTGTAGTAGTGGTATGACTAGCAGTAGTAGCAACAGCAGCAGCAGCAGTAGTAGTTACAGCAGCAACAGTAGTAGTAGTAGTAGCAGTAGCAACAGCGGTATTAGTAGTGGTAGCCATAGTTGTAGCAGTAGTAGTAGTCGTAGTAGTAGTAGTAGTAGTAGTAGGAATAGGAGTAGTAGTCGTAGGAGTAGGAGTTGGGGTAATAATAGTCGAAGAAATAGTTGTAGCAGTAGGATTAGTAATGGTAGTAGTAATAGTAGTTGTTGTAGTATTAGTAGTAGTATTATTCGTTGTAGTAGAACTACTTGTAGCAGTAGTTATGGCAGCAAAAATAGTAGTTGTAGTAGTAATGTTGTAGTAGTGGTAGTACTAGTAGCAGTAGTTGTAGCTGTAGTAGTAGTAGTAGTAGTAGTAGTAGTAGTACTTGTAGTAGTGGTAGTAATAGTAGCAGTAGTTGTAGCTGTAGTACTAGTAGTAGTTGTTGTACTAGTAGTAGTGTTAGTAGTAGTTGTAGTAATAGTAGTGTTAGTAGTAGTCGCAGTAGTGGTTGTAGAAGTAGTAATAGTAGTATTAGTTGTAGTGGTAGTGATTATAGTAGTAGTAGTAGTAGTAGTAGTAGTAGGAGTAGCAGCAGCAGCAGTAATAGCCACAGTGGTGGTAGTAGTAGTAGTAGTAGTAGTAGTAATTGTGCTGGTAGTAGTAGTTGTTATTGTTGATGTAGCTGAAGCAGCAGTAGTAGTAGTCATAGTAGTAGTAGTAGTAGTAGAAGTAGTAATAGGAGGAGTAGTAGTGGTAGTAGTTGTAGGAGGAGGAGTAGTAGTAGTAGTTGTAGGAGGAGTAGGAGAAGTAGCACAAGAAGCAGTAGCAGTAGCAGCCCTAAAGTAGTAGTCTTAGTAGGATAAGTAGTAGTAGTTGTAATTGCAGTAATATTAGCCGTAATAGTAATAGAACTAGTATTAGTAGTAGTAGGTGTGCTAATTATTTTATTTGGTGTCGTAGTAGTAGTAATAGCAGTTGTAGCATTATCAATAATAATAGTAGTAGTAATTATAGCAGTAGTACTAGGAGCAATAGTACTACTAGAAGTTGTAGCAGTAATAGTAGTTATTGCAGTAGTAGTACTAGTAATAGTAGTTGTTGTACTAGTAGAAGTAGTAATAGGAGTGGTATTTGTAGTAGTAGTAGCAGTAGTTTTATTAGTTGGTTATGCAATAGTAGTAAATCGTTGGTTGTTGTTATAGGCCGCAGTAGCATAGTAGTGGTAGTAGTATCAAGTTTTGTAGCCGAGTAGTATTAGTATATTACAAGATTAGTAGAATGTCGTCGCTAGAGGGTAGTAGTCTAGTAGAAGAATTAGTACTAACTAGTAGTAGTAGGTTTATAGTAGAAGTAGTAGTAGTACTAGTACGAGTACTAGTAGTAGTAGCAGTAGTATCTAGTTAGTAGTAGTATAGAAGTAAGAGTGGTAGAAGTTGTAGTAGCCTTAGTAGTTGTAGTAGTAGTAGTAATAGTGGTACAACTAGTAGTTGTAGTAGTAGTAGGAGGAGTAGTAGTAGTATGAGTGGCAATCGAAGTAGTCGTAGTAGTACCAGTAATAATTGATGTAGTAATAGTAGGAGTAGTAGTAGTTGTTGTAGCTATAGCAGTAGTAGCAGCAGCAGTAGTAATAGCAGCAATAGTAGTTGTAGTAGTAGTGGTAGTAATAGTAATAGTAGGAGTACTAGTTGCGCTAGTAGTAGTATGATTAGTAGTAGTAGTCGTAGTAGTCGAAGTAGTGCCAATAGCTGGAGTTGTAATAATAGTAGATGTAGTAATTGCAGCAGAGGTAGTAGCAGTAGTGGAAATAGTAGATGTAGTAGTAGTAATAGTTGTAGAAGTAGTACTAATGGTAGTAATAATAGTAGTACTGGTAGTAGTTGTAGTAGTGGTAGTGGTAGCAGTAGCAGAAGGTGTAGTAGTAGTGCTAGCCATAGTAGTAGTATAAGTGGTAGTAGTTGTAACAGTGGTAGTGGTAGTAGAAGAAGTAGTAGTTGTAGTTGTAGTAGTAGTAGTAGTAGTAGCAGTAGTAAAAGGAATTGTTGCCATAGCAGTAGGAGTAGTTGTAGTAGTAGTATTGTATTAGGAGTAGTACCAGCAATAGTAGTAGTATTGTTTTAGCCGTAGTACCAGCAATAGTAGTTGAAGTCCTAGTAGTAGTAGTAGCTGGGCTAGTAGTAGTAGTTGTAGTAGCAGCAGTAGTAGTAGCATTAGTAGTAGGAATTGTAGTTGTTGTTGTTTTAGTAGAAGTGGTTGTAATAAAAGTAGTAGAAGTAGTAGTTCTAGTAGTAGTAGTAATGGTAGTAGTAATAGTAGGAGTAGTAGTAATAGTAGTAATAGTAGTAAAAGTAGTAATAGTAGTAGTAGTAGTAGTTATACTAATAGCAGTAGGACTAGTAATAGTAGTAGTAGTAGTAGTAGTAGTAATAGTAGTAATAATAGTATTAATAATAATAGTATAGTAGGAGCAGTAGTAAAAGTAATGGGTGTAGTAGTAGTAGTAGAAGAAGTTGTGGTAGTTGTAGTAGAAGTATTAATCATACTAGTAGTCGTTGTAGTTGTGGCAATAGTAGTTGTTGTAGTAGTACTTGTACTTGTAGGAGTAGTAGTAGTAGTAGTTATTGTCGTTGTTATTGTTGTTGTTGTAGTAGTAGTAGCAGCAACAGCTGTTGTAGTCTAAGTAGTAGTAGTAGTAGTAGTAGTAGTAGTAGTAGTAGTCGTAGTATAGTAGTAGTAGTAGTAGTAGGAGTAGGAGTAGGAGTAGTTGTAGTAGTAGTAGTAGTACTAGTAGAAGTAGTAGTTGTCATAGTAGTATTAGTAGCAGCAGTAGTTTTTGTAGTTGTAGTAGTATGACTAGTAGTAGTAGGATTAGTAGGAATCGTTGGGGTAGAAGTTGCAGTAGAAGTTGGAGGAAGAGGAGGAGGTGGAGTAGTAGGAGTAGCAGTAAGCATAGGAATAGGAGCAACAACAACAACAACAGTAGCAGCAAGAGCAGCAGCTATAGTAGCATTAGCAGTAGCAGTAATAATAGTAGCAGCAGTAGGAGGAGGAGTAGCAATTGTAATAGTAGTAGTAGTAGTAGTAGTAGTAGGCGTAGCAGTAGCATTAGCAATGGTAATTGTAGCACGACTAGTAATTGTTGTAGTGGTAGCAGATGTAGTAGTAGTCATAGTAGTTGTAGTAATAGTAGTAGTAATAGTAGGACGAGGAGGTGTAGTAGTTGTTGTAGTAATAGTAGTAGTAGTAGTAGTAGTTGTTGTAATAGTAGTAGTAGTAGTAGTAATAATAATAATAATAGTAGTAATAATAGTATTAATAATAATAGTATAGTAGGAGTCGTAGTAGAAGTAATGGGTGTAGTAGTAGTAGTAGTGGTGGTGGTAGTTGTAGTAGTAGTAGTAGTAATAGTAGTACTAGTGGTAGTAGTTGTGGCAGTAGTAGTTGTCGTAGTAGTACTTGTACTTGTAGTAGTTGTAGTTGTTGTTGTTGTTGTAGTAGTGGTAGTAGTAGTAGCAGCAGCAGCAGCTGTTGTAGTGTAAGTAGTAGTAGTACTAGTAGTAGTATAGTAGTAGTAGTAAAGGGGCAGTAGTAGCACTAGCAGCACTACTAAATGAAGGAGGAGTAGTAGTAGGAGTAGGAGTAGGAGTAGTTGTAGTACTAGCAGTAGTTCTAGTAGAAGCAGTAGTTGTCATAGTTGTATTAGTAGCAGTAGTAGTTGTTGTAGTATGACTAGTAATAGTAGGATTAGTAGGAGTCGTTGGTGTAGAAGTAGTAGTAGAAGTTGCAGGAAGACGAGGAGGTGAAGGAGTAGGAGGAGTAGTAATCATAGGAATAGGAGCAACGATAACAGCAACAGTAGCAACAACAGCAGCAGCCGTAGTAATAATAGTTGTATCAGTAGTAGTAGGAGTAGCAATGGTAATAGTAGTAGTAGTTGTTGTTGTAGGCGTAGTAGTAGCATTAGCAGTGGTAATTGTAGCACTACTAGTTGTTGTTGTAGTAGTAGTAGATGTAGTAGCAGTTATAGTAGTAGTAGTAATAATAGTAGTAATAGTAGGAGTAGCAGTAGTAGTAGTAGTAGTAGTAGTAGTAGTAGTAGTAGTAATAGTAGTAGTAGTTGTTGTAGTAATAGTGGTAGTAGTAGTAATAGTAGTAGTAGTAATAGTAGTAGTAGTAGTAGTAGTTGCAATAGTAGTAATAATAGTATTAATAATAATAGTATAGTAGGAGTAGTAGTAGAAGTAATAGGTGTAGTAGTAGTGTTAGTAGAAGTAGTGGTAGTTGTAGTAGTAGTAATAATAATAGTAGTAGTGGTAGTAGTTGTGGTAGTAGCAGTTGTTGTAGTAGTACTTGTAGTAGTTGCAGTAGTCATAGTAGTTGTAGTAGTAGTAGCAGCAACAACTATTATAGTCTAAGTAGTATTAGCAGTAGTGTAGTAGTAGTAGTAATATGGGTTGTAGTAGCACTAGTAGCACAACTAGATGTAGGAGTAGGAGTAGTAATAGGAGTAGGAATACGAGTAGTTGTAGTAGTAGTAGTAGTACTAGTAGAAGTAGTAGTTGGCATAGTAGTATTAGTAGTAGTAGTAGTTGTAGTAGTATGAGTAGTAGTAGTAGGATTAGTAGGAGTCATTGGTGTAGAAGTAGTAGTAGAAGTTGGTGGAAGAGGAGGAGGGGAGGGAGTAGGAGTAGCAGTAATCATAGGAATAGGAGCAACAACAACAGCTACAGTAGCAGCAAGAGGAGCAGCAACTGTTGTAGTAATAGCTGTAGCAGTAGCAGTAGTAGTTGGAGTAGCAATAGTAATAGTAGTAATAGTAGCAGTACTAGTAGGCGTAGCAGTAGCATTAGCAGTGGTAATTGTAGAACTACTAGTAGTTTTTGTAGTAGTAGTAAATGTAGTAGTAGTTATAGTAGTATTAGTAATAGTAGTAGTAATAGTAGGAGTAGTAGTAGTTGTAGTTGTAGTAATAGTAGTAGTAGCAGCAGTAATATTTGTAACAATAGTATTAATAATAATAGTATAGTATGAGTAGCAGTAGAAGTAATGGGTGTAGTAGTTGTAGTACTAAAAGTAGTGGTAGTTGCGGTAGTCGTAGTAGTAGTAGTAGTGGTAGTAGTTGTGGCAGTAGTAGTTGTTGTAGTTGTACTTGTACTTGTAGTAGTTGTAGTTGTAGTAGTAGTTGTTGTTGTAGTAGTTGTAGTAGTAGTAGTAGTAGCAGTTGTTGTAGTCTAAGTTGTAGAAGTAGCAGTAGTATAATAGTAGCAATAATAGGGATAGTAGTAGCACTAGTATCAGTACTAGATGTAGGAGTAGGACTAATAGTAGGAGTAGTAGTAGTTGGAGTAGGAGTTGGAGTAGTTTTATTAGTAGTAGTAGTACTAGCAGAAGTAGTAGTTGTCATTTTAGTATTTGTAGAAGTAGTAGTTGTAGAAGTATGACTAGTAGTAGTAGGATTAGTAGGAGTCGTTGGTGTAGAAGTAGTAGTAGAAGTTGGAGGAAGAGGTGGACGGGGAGGAGTAGGAGTAGCAGTAATCATAGGAGTAGGAGCAACAACAGCAGCAACAGTAGCAGCAGCAGCAGCAGCCATAGTAGTTGTAGCAGTAGCAGGAGCTGTAATCATAGTACTAGCTGTAGTAGTTGGAGTAGCAATAGTAATAGCAGTTGTTGTAGTAGTAGTAGTAATAGGCATAGCAGTAGCATTAGCAATGGTAATTGTAGCACTACTAGTAGTTGTAGTAGTAGTAGTTATAGTAGTAGTTGTAGTAGAAGTAGTAGTAGGAGGAGGAGTAGTAGCAGTAGTACTAGTAGTAGTAGTAGTAGTATTAGTTGTAGTTATAGTAGTAGTAGTAGTTATAGTAGTAGTAGTAATAGTAGTAATAATAGTATTAATAATAGTAGGATAGTAGGAGTAGTAGTAGAAGTAATGGGTGTAGTAGTAGTAGTTGAAGAAGTAGTGGTAGTTGTAGTAGTAGTCGTAGTAGTAGTAGCAGTAGCAGTAGCAGTTGTAGTCTAAGTAGTAGTAGCAGTATATTAGTAGTAGTAATAGGGATAGTAGTCGCACTAGTAGCACTGATAGATGTAGGAGTAGGAGTAGTAGTAGTAGGAGTAGGAGTAGGAGTAGTTGTAGTAGTAGTAGTAGTACTAGTAGAAGTAGTTGTTGTCATAGTAGTATTAGTAGAAGTAGTAGTTGTAGTAGTATGACTACTAGTAGTAGGATTAGTAGGAGTCGTTGGTGTAGAAGTAGTAGTAGAAGTTGGAGGACGAGGAGGAGGTGGAGGAGTAGGAGTA
>RXID01016532.1:0-22639 GCA_005019695.1 Trichopus zeylanicus subsp. travancoricus
TGTAGTAGTCTTAGTAGTTGTAGCAGTACTAGTAGTAGTAGTAATAACAATAGTAGTAATAATAGTTATGGTAGAAGTGGTAGTTGTAGAAGTAGTTGTAGTAGTAGAAGTAGAAGTAGGAGTTGCCATAGGAATAGGAGTTCTCATAGGATTAGTTGTAGTAGTAGTAGTGGTGGTGGTGGTGGTAGTTGTTGTTGTTGTTGTAGTTGCAATAGTAGTAGTAGTAGTATTAGTAGTAGTAGAAGTAGTAGTTGTTGTTGTAGTAGTAGTAGTGATAGTATTCGTAGTCGTTATAGAAGTAGGAGCAGCAATAGTAATGGCAGAAATAGAAGTTGTAAGAGTTGTACTAGTAGTAGTAGGAGTAATAGTAGGAATAGCAGTAGATGTAGTAATAGTAGCAGTTGTAGTAGTAGTTGTGGTAGAAGTTAGTAGCAGTAGAAGTAGTAGTTGTACTAGTAGTAGTAGCCCATTATTAGCAGTAGCTGAAGTAGTAATAGCATTATTATTATTATTATTATTATTATTATTAGTAGTAGTAGTAGTAGTAGTAGTAGTAGCATTCAAAGCTGTAACTGTTATAGTAGTAGTAGTAGTAGAAGTTGTACTAATAGTAGTAGTAGCTATAGTAGTAACAATAATAGTATTAAAAATAATTATGGCTTCAGTAGGAGTTGTAGTATTAGTAGTAGTAATAGTGGTAGTTATCGAAGGAGCATTAGGAGTAGTAGTGGTAGTAGTAGCGGTAGTAGTAGTAATTGTTGTTGTAGTAGTCTTTATACTACTACTACTAGTAGTAGTAGTAGCAGCGACAGCAGTAGTAGTAGTGGTGGTGGTGGTGGTGGTAGTCCTACTAGTAGTAGGAGCCTTTGCTGGAGTAGCACGAATAGTAGCTATATTAGTAGTAGTAATAGTAGTCATAGTAGAAGTAGTAGTAGTAGTAGTAGTAGTATTAGTTATAGCAGTAGTAGTAGAAATAGTTGTAGTAATAATAATAGTAGTAGTAGTAGTAGTAGTAGTAGTAATAGTTGTAATGGTTGTAGTAGTAGTAGTTGTTGTTGTTGTGGTCGAGTAGTAGTAGTTGTTGTTGTTGTAGTAGGAGCAGGAGTATTGGTAGTAGTTATAGTAGTAGTTGTGGCAGTAGTAGTAGTACAAGTAGAATTAGTTTTGGTAGTTTTAACATAGTAGTAGTCCCAATGGTAGTAGTACAAGAGGTGGTAGTTGTAGTAGTAGTAGCGGTAATAGTAGTAGTACTATTAGTAGTAGTAGTTGTTATTATTGTTATTGTAGTAGAAGTAGCTATTGTAGTTGTAGTAGTAGTTGTTGTCATAATAAAAGTAGTAGTTGTTGTTATTTCTGTAACAGCTATTTTAGTCATTATAGTAGTTGTAGCACTAGTGGTAATAGTATTAGTAGTAATAGTCGACGTTGTAGTAGCAGTAGCAATAGTAGAAGCAGTAGTAGAAGAAGAACTAGTAGTAGGCATTGTAGTAGTAGTAGAAGGAGGATTAGCAGAAGCTATAGGAGTAGTAGTTACAGTAGAAGTAGTAGTAATGCTTGTTGGAGTAATCAAAGTAATAGTAGTAGTAGTACTAGAAGTAGTAGTAGAAGTAATAGTAGTAGTTGTAGTGGTAGTAGTAGCAGTAGTAGTAGTAGTAGTAGTAGAAGTACTAGTAGTAGTAGTAGTTGTCATAGAAGTGGTGGTAATAGTGATAGTCGTAGGAGGAGTAGTAGTAGTAGTAGGAGTTGCAGCAGCAGTAGTAATAGCTATAGCAATCATAGTTGTAGTAGCAGTCGTATCAGTAGTACTAGTAAGAGCCATAGCAATAGTAGTAGTAGTAGTAGTAGTGGTACTCGTTGTAGTACTAGAAGTAGTAGAAGTAGTAGAAGTAGTTTTAATAGTTATTTTTGTAGTAGTATTATAGGTAGTAATAGTTGTAGTAGTAGTAGTAGTGGTAGTAATAGGAGTAGGGGTAGTAGTATGGGTAGTCATAGGAGCAGCAGTAGTAGTTGCAATTGTAGTAGGAACAGTAATAGGAGTAGTAGAAGTAGGAGCAGTAGTAGTAAGAGAAGTAGTAGAAGTAGTTAGAGTTGAAGTAGTAGTAGGAGTAATAGTAGGAGTAGTGGTAGAAGTACGACTAGTAGCAGTAGTAATAGTAATTATCGTAGAAGTAGCAGTAGGAGTAGTAGTAGTACTGGTAGTAGTACTGGTAGTGGCAGTAGAAGTAGCAGTAGCAGTAGTAGAAGTAGTAATATGAGCAGCATCAGCTGTAGTAACAGTAGCATTCGGAGCTGTAGCGGTTATAATAGTAGTGGTGGCAGTAGTAGTAGAAGTTGTACTAATAGTAGAAGTAGCAGTATTAGTAGCAGTCATAGTTGTAGTAGCAGAAGAAGTAGTAGTAGTAGTATTAGTAGTAGTAGTAGTAGAAGGAGGAGGAGGAGGAGGAGTAGATGTTGTTGTTGTAGTAGTAGTAGTAGTAGTAGTAGTAGTAGTAGTAGCAGTTATTGTTATTGTAGTAGTAGTAGCAATAGATGTACAAGTAGTAGTTGTTGTTGTAGTAGTTGTAGTAGTAGTAGTAGTTGTACTAGGTGTTACAACATTAGCAGTAGCAGTAGTGGTAGTTGTTGTAGTTGTAGTAGCAGTAGTGATAGCAGTAGCAATTGCAGTAGTAGTAGTAGTCATAATAGGAGTAGGTGTAGGAGTAGGGGTAGTAGTAGGAGCAGAAGTAGTAGTAGTAGGAGGAGGAGGAGTAGAAGGAGTAGCGATAGAATTACCTGCAGTAGTAGGACTAAAAGTAGAAGTAGTTGTAGTAGTACGTGTAGTAATGATAGTAGTAGGAGTAGTAGCAGTAGCATTAGTGCAAGTAGTAGTAGTAGTAAGAGTAGTAGAAGCAATAGCAGCAACCGTATTAGTAACAATAAGAGTAGTATTTGTACTAATTGATGTAGTAGTAGTAGTAGCAGCAATAATAGTAGCAGTAGAAGTAGCAGCAGTAGTAGTTGCAGAAGTAGTATAAATAGTAGTAGTAGTAGTAGTAATAGTAGTAGCGGTTGTTGTAGTTATAGTAGTAGTAGTTGTACTATTAGCAGTAGTACTAGTAGGTGTATAAGTAATAGTAGTAGCAGTAGTCATAGTAGCAGTCGTAGTAGTTGAAGTACTAGTAATAGGTTTAGTAGAAGTACTCATAGTAATAGTAGTACCAGTAATAGTACAAGTACCAGTACTAGAAGTAGTTGTTGTAGTAGTAGTAGTATCAGTAGTAGCAATAGTTGCTGTAATCGGAGTTGGTGTTAGGGCGGAGGTAGTAGTCGGAGCAAGGGTAGTAGTAGTGGCAATAGGAGTAGGAGCAGTAGTAGTAGTAGGATTAGTTGGAGTAGTAGAAGTAGGAATAGAAGTAGTAGCTGGAGTAGCAGTTATAGTAGAAGTAGTAGTAGTAGCAGCAGTAGTAGTAGAAGAAGTAGTCGTAGTAGCAGTAGTAGTAGTTGCGTTAGTGGAGATAGTAGTAGTAGTAATAGCAGTAGGAGTAGTAGTAGTAGTAGTTGTTGTTGTTATTGTAGTAGTAGTAGTAGTAGTAGTAGTAGTAGTAGTAGTAGTAGTAGTAATGGTAGTAGTAGATGTAGCCATACTAGTAGAAATATTAGTAGTAGTAGTAGTAGTAGCAGCAGTAGTAGGTATAGTTGTAGTTGTAGTAGTAGTAGCAAAAATAGCAGTAGTAGTAGAAGTAGTGGTAGTAGTAGTATTTGCTGTTGTAGTAGTAGTAGCAGTAGTAGTTGTAGCAGAAGTCGTAGTTGTAGTAGAAGTAGTAATAGTAGTAGTGATAGCAGTAGTAATGGTAGCAATAGCAGTAATAGGAATAGTAGTAATTCTAGTAGCAGAACTAATAGTAGGAATAGTTGTAGGGGTAGGAGGTGGTGTATGAGAAGTAGTAGTAGCAGTAGTACTAGGTGTAGTAGTAGGAGTAGTCTTAGTAATAGTAGTAGTAGTAGCAGTAGTACTAGGAGTCGTAGCTGCAGCAGCAGTAGTAGTAGGGGCAGTAGTAGCTACAGTAGTAGCCGTAGTAGCAGTAGTAATAGTAGAAATAGTTGCTGTTGTGGTGCTAATAATAGTAGAAGAAGTTGTAATAGTATTTGTAGTAGTAGTACTAGAAAGAGATGTAGCAGTAGAAGTTATTATTGTAGAAGTTGTAGTAGTTATAGTAGTCGGTGTAGGAGCAAGGGCAATAGTAGGAGCAGTAGTAGTAGTAATAGTAGTAGGAGGAGTTGTAGCAGTCTTAGCAATAGTAGGAGTCATAGCAGTAGTAATGGTTGTAGTAGCAGTCGGAGCATTAGTAGTAATAGTAGCCATAGTGGCAACAGCAGCAGCAGTAGTAGTCGTACTAGTAATAGAAAGAGCCGCATCAGCAGTAGTAGTAGTGCTAGCATGTGCAGTAGTAGTACTAGTAATAGTAGTGGCCGTAGTAGCAATTGTAGTAGTAGTAGTTCTAGTAGTAGTAACAACAATTGTACTAGTAGTTGTAGTATTAGAAGTAGTGGTAGTAGTAGAAGTAGGGCATGTTGCAATAGGAGCAGTAGTAGTACAATAAGTAGTAGTAGTAGGAGAAGTAGTAGTAGTAGTTCTAATACTAGTAGAAGTAGTAGTGGTTACGGTAGGAGCAGTAGTAGCAGCAATAGTAGTGGAAGCAGAAGTAGCAGTGGTAGTTGCAGTAGTAGTAGCGATAGTAGTAGTTGTTGTAGTAGTAGTAGTCATAGTAGAAGTTGGAGAAGTAATAGTAGTAGTTGTAGTAGCTATAGTCGGAGTAGTGGTAGTTGTTGTATTAGTAGCAGTAGCGGCAATAATAGTAGAAGTAGTTGTTCTGGTCGTAGTAGTAGTAGTAGTATTATTATTGGTAGCTGTATCAGCAGTAGTAGAAGTAGTAGTAGTAGTGGTGTGCTGGTAGTAGTAGCAGTAGCAGTTGGAGTAGCAGTAGCAGGAGTAGTCGTAGTAGTAGCAATTGGAGTAGTAGTACTAGTAGTAGAAGTGGTAACTATAATAGCAGTAGTAGTAATAGTAATAATAGAAATAGTTTCAATAGTAGTTGTAGTAGCAGTAGTCGTAATAGCAGCAATAGTAGTAATAATAGCAATAGTAGTAGTAGTTGTTGTAGTAGTAGTTGTGGTTGCAGTTGGAGAAGTAAAGTAGTAGCAGCAGCCTTAGTAGTAGCAGGAGTAGTGGCAGTAGCAGGACCAGTAGCAGTACCAATAGTAGTAGTAGCCATAGTAGCAGTTGTAGTAGTAGTTCCAGTAGTAGTAGTGGCAATTATACTAGTAGTAGTACTTGTAGTAGTAGTACTGGATGTAGTGGTACTAGTAGAAGTAGAGCAAGTTGCAGTAGGAGTTGTAGTAGTACAATAAGTAGTAGTAGTAGGAAAAGTAGCAGTAGTAGAAGTAGTAGTAGTTCTAATACTAGTAGAAGTAATAGTAGTAGCAGAAGTAGCAGCAATAGTTGTTGTAGCAATAGTAGCAGTAGGGGCCATTGTAGTAGTGGTAGTTGCAATAGCAATAGCGGTAGTAGTAGTAGTAGTAGTAGCAGCAGCAGCAGCAGCAGAAGTCGAAGAAGTAATAGTAGTAGTTGTAGTAGTAGTTGCAGTAGTAGTAGTAGTAATAGTAGTAGTAGTAGTATCAATAGTAGTAGTAATAGTGGGAGCATCAGTAATGGTAGTTGTAGCAGCAGTATTAGTAGCAGTGGTAGTCTTAGTTGTAGTGATAGGAGTACTAGTAGTAGTAATAGTATTAGTAGTGATAAAAGTAGTAGTAGTCGTAGTAGTAGTAGTAGTAGTAATAGTAGTAGTAGTAGTAGTAGTAGTAGTTGTTGTTGTAGTTGCTGTACTAGTTGTTGTTGTTGTTGTTGTTGTAGTAGTAGTAGTGGCAGTAGCCGTAATAGTAGTAGTTGTTGTTGTTGTAGTAGTAGCAGTAGTCGTGGTGGCAATAGTAATTGTTGTAGTAGTAGCAGTCGTAGTAACTGTATTTGCGATAGTAGTAGTAGTAGTAGTAGTAGTAGCAATAGTATTAGTAGTAGTAGTATTAGCAGCAACAACAACAGCAGCAGTAGCAGTAGTAGTAGTAGTATTAGCAGTTGTAGCAGTAACAGCAGTATTTGGAGTAGCACTAGTAATAGTTGTAGTAGAAGTAGTAGTTGTTGTAGCTGTAGCAGTAGTAGCAGGAGTAGTAGTAGTTGAAGTTGTAGTAGTAATAGTAGTAATAGTAGTAGTACAAATTTTTGTAGTAGTAGTCGTTGTATTAGTTGAAGTAGTAGTCGTTGTAGTAAGCATAGTTGTAGCGGTAGTAGCACCAGTAGTAGTAGTAGTAGTGGTAGTAGTAATTGTTGTTGTAGTAGCGGGAGCAGTGGCAGTAGCAGCAGCAGTAGCAGTACCAGTAAGTGTTGTAGTTGAAGTAGGAGTTGTAGAAGTAATAGTTCTAGTAGTAGTAATTGTAGTTGTACTAGTAGTAGTAATACTTGTAGTAGTAGTACTAGAACTAATGGTTGTAGTAGAAGTAGTGCATGTTGCAGTCATAGTAGTAGTAGTAGTCGAAACAGTAGTAGTGGTAGTACTGGTAGCGGTAGTAGCCATTATAGCAGTAGTACTACTAGCCATTGTTGTAGTAACAGTAGTAGCTATTGTAGCAGTAGTAGTTGCAACAGCAGTAGCGGTAGTAGTACCTGTAGTAGTACTTGTAGTAGTTGTAGGAGTTAGAGAAGTGATAGTAGTTATTGTATAGGCTGTAGTAGGGGTAGTAGTTGTTGTTGTTGTAGTAGTAGTAGCGACAATAATAGTTGAAGTAGTAGTTATGGTAGTAATAGTAGTAGTAATTGTATTAGTAGTAGTTGTAGTAGAAGCAGCAGAAGTAGTAGTAGTATTAATAGTTGTTGTAGTAGAAGAAGCCGTAGTGGTAGGAGTAGTAGCAAGAGTAGTAGTAGTAGTAGTTGGTGTAGTAGTAGTAATAGTAGAAGTGGTACCACTAGCAGTAGTAGTTATTTTTGTTTTTGTTGTTGTTGTTGTTGTAATAGTCCTTGCAGTAGTAGTAGTAGCAGCAGTAGCCACAGTAGTAGCAGTATTACTAGTTGTAGCAGTAGTAGTAATAATAATAGTAGTAGTGGTAGTAGCAGTAGCAGTAGTAGTCGAAGTAGTAGTAGTAATAGTACTAGTAGTACAAGTAGCAGCCGTAGTAGGAATTATTGTAGTAGTAGTAGTTGTTGTTGTGGCATTGGTTATAGAAGTAGTAGTGGAAGTAGCGGTAGTTGTATTAGCAGTAGTAGTAATATTAGCAATAGCAATAGTTTCAGTAGTAGTAGTAGTGGCAGTAGTCATAGAAGCAGTTGTAGTAGTAGTAGCAGCAATAGTAGTTGTAGCAGTTGTAGCGGCATTAGTAGTTGTAGTTGGAGAAGTAGACTAGTAGCACCTGTCGTAATAGTAGCTGCAGTAGTTGTAATAGTAGGAGGAGAAGTAGTAGTAGTAGCAGTTGCAGCACAAGTAGTAGTCATAGTAGTGGTACAAGTAGTAGTCCTTGTAGCAGCAGTAGTAATGGTAGTAGTAGTAGCAGTTGTAGTAGTAACAGTAGTAGCTAGCGTAGTAGTAGTAACACTATTAGTAGTAGTAGTAGTTCATGCAGTTATAGTAGTAGTAGCAGTAGTAGTAGTAGTCGTAGTAGCAGTTGTAATTGTAGTAGTAGCAATAATAGCTGTAGTAGAAGTCGTAGCATTAGTAGCAGTAGTAGCCGTGGTAGCAGTAGTAGCAGTCGTACCAGTAATAGCGGCAGTAGCAGCAGCAGCAGTAGTAGTGGTAGCAGGAGTAGTATTAGTACGAGTAGTAGTAGTAGCCGTAGTAGCAGTTTTAGTAGTAGTAGTTCTAGTAGTAGTAGCAACAATTGTAGTAGTAGTAGCCGTAGTAGCAGTTTTAGTAGTAGTAGTTCTAGTAGTAGTAGCAACAATTGTAGTAGTAGTAGTCGTATTAGAAGTAGTGGTAATAGTAGAAGTAGGGTATGTTGCAATAGGAGGAGTAGTAGCACAATAAGTAGTACTAGTAGGAGATGTAATAGTAGTTGAAGTAGCAGTAGTTCTAATACTAGTAGAAGTAGGAGGAGGAGGAGAAGTAGCAGCAATAGTAGTAGTCACAGTAGTAGTAGTTGTTGTAGCACAAGTTGTAGTCATAGTAGTAGTACAAGTAGTAGTTGTTGTAGCAGCAATAGCAATGGTGGTAGTAGTAGCAGTAGTAGTAGAAGTAGTAGTAATAGCCATTGTAGTAGCTACAGTATTAGTCACTGTAGTAGTAGTATTAGAAGTAGTAGTGGGAGTTGTAGTGTAGCAGTTATCGTAGTTGTAGTAGCAAAGTACTAGTATTAGCTTTAGTAGTAGGAGTACAAGTAGTAGTTGGAGTAATAGTGGTTGTAAGAGTAGTTATAGTAGTAGCACCTGTAGCAGTAGTAGTAGTAGTAGCAAAAGGAGTGGTAGAAGTAATAGCAGTAGTAGTAGTAGGAGTGTTAGGAGGAGTAGTGGTTGTAGTAGTAGTAGTAGTAGCCATCGCAGTAGTTATAGTAGTAGTAGCACCAGTAGTAGTACTAGAAGTATTAGTGGGGTTGTAGTAGGAGTTGTTGTTGTTGTAGTAGTAGTTGTTGTAGAAGAGGTGGTAGCAGTAGTAGTAGTAGTAGTGGTAATAGTAGAAGTAGCTGTAGTTGTAGTAGTTGTAGAAGAAGTGGTAGCAGCAGCAGTAGTAGTAGTAGTAGTAGAAGTAGTGGTGGTGGTGGTGGTGGTGGTACGAGTAGGAGTAGGTGTTGGGGCAGTTGTCGCAGTAATACTAGTAATAATTGTAGTAGTAGCAGTGGTAGTTCTAGTAGATGTAGTAGTAATTGTAGTAGGAGTAGAAGTAGTAGTCGCAGAAGTCTTAGTAGCAGCAGCAGTAGCCGCAGTCGCTATAGCAGCAGTAGTTTTAGCAGCTATAGTAGTAGTTGTAGTAGTTGTACTTGTATTAGTAGTTGTAGTAATAGAAGTAGAAGCATGAGAAGTATAGTCATAGTTGTAATAGTAGTAGGAGAAGTAGTAGTGGTATACGTAGCAGCAGCAACAACAGGAGTTCTAGTAGTAGTAGTTGTTGTTATTGTTGCTATGGAAGAGGTATTAGTAGTCATAGTAGTAGCAGTATGACAAGTATAAGGAGTAGGAATAGTAGTAGTCGTAGTTGGAACAGCAGAAGGAGTTGGAGTAGTAGTAGGAGTAGTAGTCGGTGTAGTAGTAGTAGGAGCAGTACAAGTAGTAGCGGTTGTAGTAGTAATAATAGTAGTAGTAGTAATAGTAGTTGTAGTATGAGTAGCGGTAGTAGCAATAGTGGAAGGGGAAGATGTAGTAGTTGAAGAAGTAGATGTAGTTGTAATAGTAGGACTAGTAGTTGTTGTAATAGTAGTAGTCGTAGTAGTAGTAGTAGTAGTAGTAGTAATAGTAGTAGTAGTAGTAGTAGTAGTAGTACTAGTAGTACAAGTTGTTGCACTACTTGTTGTAGTAGTAGTCGAAGCAGTGGTCGAAGTCGTAGTAGTAGGAGTACTAGTAGCTTCAGTAGCCATAGTAGTAGTAGTAGTAGAAGTAGTAACAGGAGTAGTAGCAGCCTTAGTAGTAGTAGTAGCAGCAGCAGCAGTAGTAGTAGCAGAAGTGGTAGTAGTAGCAGTAGTAGTTACAGTAGTAGAAGTAGTTGTAGCAGTAGTAGCAACAGTCGCAGTATTAGCTACATTAGCAATAGAAGTAGTAGTAGCGGTAGTTGCAGTAGTGTTAGTAGTAGTAGCAATAATAGTAGTAGTAATATTAGTAGCTGTAGCAATACTAGTTGTAGTAGTAGTAGTAGTAGAAACAATCGTAGTTATAGTAGCAGCAGTTGTTGTTGTTGTTATTGTTGTTGATGTTGTTGCTATTGTTGTAGTAGTAGGCATAGCAATGGTAGTAGGAGTTGGAGTAGGAGTGGAAGTAGTAGTTAGTGAAGTAGGAGTGGTAGTAGTAGTAGTCACAGCTGTAGTAATAATAGTAGTAATATTAATAGTAGTAGTAGTCGTAGTAGTAGTAGTAGTAGTAGTAGTAGTAGTAGTAGTAGTAGTAGTAGTAGTAGTAGTAGTAGTAGCTTAGCAATAGCAGTAGCAGTAGCAGCAGCAACATTAGTTGTAGTAGCAGTAGTAGTAGGTGCAATAGTTGTAGTAGGAGTAGTAGTAGTAGTACTAGTAGTAGTAGTAGTACTTTTAGTAGTTGTAGTGGTTGTCGTAGTTGTAGTAGTAGGAGTGGTAGAAGTAGAAGTAGTAGTAGTACTACTACTAGTAATAGGAGTGTTAGAAGTAGTAGCAGTAGTAGTAGCAGCAGTAGTAGTAGTAGTAGTAGTAGTAGTCGTACTTGTTGTTTCCATAGTAGTAGCTATAGTAGTAGTTGTAGTAGTAGTCCTAGTAGTAGTAGTAATAGTAGTAGTAGTAGTTATAGTAGTAGTAGTAGTAATAGTTGTTGTTGTTGTTGTCGTAGTAGTAGTGGTAGTTATAGTAGTAGTTGTAATAGCTGTATTATCTAAAACGGCAATTGTAGTCGTGATAGTAGAAGTGTTGTATTTGTTGTTGTAGTAGTAGTAGTAGGAGTAGGAGTAGCAGTAGGAGTTTGTGTAGGAGTAGTTGTAATAGTTGTTGTTGTTGTTGTAGTAATAGTAGTTGTAATAGCAGTAGCAGTAGCACTAGGAGTAGTAGTTGTAGTAGTAGTAGGAGGAGTGGTAATAGTAGTAGTAGTAGTAGTAGTGGTAGTACTAGCAGCAGCAACAGTTGCAGCAGAGGTAGTAATAGCAGTATTAGTGGTAGTAGTTGTGGTAGTAGTAGTAGTATTAGCAGTGGTAGTCAGAGTTGAAGTATGAGTAGTAGTACGAGTAGTCATAGTTGGGGTGGTGGTATTAGTAGCTATGGTAGTAGCAGAAGTGGTAGTAGTATTTGTAGCTGCAGTAGTAGTGGTAATGGAGGTAATAGTAGTAGTACAAGTATTAGCAGCAGTAGTAGTAGTAGAAGTAGTAGCAGTAGTAGAAGCAGCAGCAGTAGTAGTAGTACCAGCAGTAGAAGTGGTAGCAACAATAGCCATAGTCGTAGTAGTACTAGTAGTTGCAATAGTATTTGTAGTAGTAATAGTAATTGTAGTAGTAATAGTAATTATTGTAATAGTAGTAGTAGTATCAACAGCAGCAGTACTAATAATAGTTGTTGTTGTTGTTGTTGAAGTAATTGTAGTACTAGTTGTTGTAGGAGGAGTAGGAGAAGGAGTAGGTGTAGTAGTAGTAGTAGCTACAACATAGTAGTAAATATAGTAGTAGTAGTAGTAATAGTACTAGTACTAGTAGTAGTATTAGTAGTAATAGTAGCAGTAGCAGTAGTTGGTTTAATAGTTGTAGTAATACTTGTAGTGATAATAGTAGTAGGAGTAGCAGCAGTAATAGGGGTAGTAGTTGTTAGAATAGTAGTGGTAATAGTAGTAGTAGTGCTACTACTAATAGTAGTGGTAGTTGTAGTAGTAGTAGTAGTAGTTGTAGTAGGAGTAGCCATAGTTGTAGCTATAGTAGTCATAGTAGTAGTAGTAGTAGGAGTAGGAGTAGTTCTAGTAGTAGGAGTAGTAGTGGCAGTTGTTTTACTAGCTGTACTAGTAGGTGTAGTAGTTGTAGTGGTAGTAGTAGTTGTAGTAGTAGTGGCAGCAACATTAGAAGTAGTAGTACTTGTACTAGTAGTCGAAGTTGTAGTAGTAGTAGGAGTAGTAGCAGCAGCAGCTGGAGTTCTAGTAGTAGTAGTAGTTGTTGTTGTTGAGGAAGAAGTATTAGTAGTAGTATGAGCAACAACAATAGCAGCAGTGGGAGTACGAGTAGTAGTAGCAGTAGTAATAGTAGTTGGAGTGACAAAAAGAGTAGGAGTAGTAGTTCTAGTAATAGTGATAATAGTAGTAGGAGTAGAAGTAGTAATAGCATCAGCAGTAGCAGCCGCAGTAATAGTAGTAGTAGTAGTATTTGTAGCAACAGTAGTAGTTGTAGTAGTAGTAGTAGAAGTAGGAGTAGGAGTAGTAGTAGCAGTAGTACTTACTTGTAGTAGTAGGTGTAGTTGTAGGAGCAGAAGCTGGAGTAGTAGTAGAAGCAGTTGTAATAGTAGTAGTACTAGTAGGAAGAAAAGTAGTAGTAGTAGAAGTAGCGGAAGTAGGAGTGGTAGTAGTAGCAGTAGTAGTTGTAGTTGTAGCAAAAGAAGCAGCAGCCGTAGTAGAAGAAATAGTAGCAGTTGCAGTAGTAGTTATACTAGTTGCAGTAGTCATAGTTCTAGTAGTAGTAGTATTACTAGTAGTATTACTAGTAGTTGTAGTAGTAGCAGTAGCAGCAGAAGAGACAGTAGTTGTATTAGCAATAGAAATAGTAGTAATAGTAGTAGTAGTAGTAGCAGAAGTAGTAGTAGCAGCAGCAGCCGCAATAGTAGTAGTTGCTTCGGTAGTAGTAGTAGTAGTAGTAGTAGTAGCTGCGGTAGTAATAGTAATAGTAGTTATAGCAGTAGTAATAGTAGTGGGAGTAGCAGTAGTAGCAGCAGCCGTAGTAGCAGTTGTTATAATAGAAGTAGTTCTAGTAGCAGTAGATGTTGTAGTAGTAGTAATAGCAGAACCAGCAGCAGCAGCAGCATTAGCAAAAGTAGTAGCATAAGTAGTCATAGTAGTAGTATCAACAGTAGCAGTAGTAGTATTTATAGTAGCAGTAGTTGTATTTATAGTAGTATTAGTAGTTGTAGTAGTAGTAGTAACAGTCATGGTAGTAGTAGTAGCAATTGTAATATTAGTAGTAGTTGTAGTAGTAGTTGTTGTTGTTGTCATTGTTGTAGTAGCAAAAGCAGCAACAGTAGTATTAGTCGTAATAGCGATAGTAGCAGTATTAGTCATTGTAGTAGGAATAACAATAGTAATAATTGTAATAGTAGTAGTAGTTGTTGTACTAGTCATAGTAGTGGCAATAGTGGATGTAGTAGTAGTGGTAGCAGTAGTAGTGATAGTAGTATTAGTAGTAATAGTAGGAGTAGTAGTAGTAGTTGGAGTAGAAGTAGCAGTAGGAGTTGCAGTAGGAGTTGGTGTAGGAGCAACAGCAGTAGTAGTAGTTATAGTAGGAACTGCAACAGCAGTAGCAGTTGTAGCAGTAGTAGCAGTTGTAGCAGTAGCCGTACTACTACTATTACTACGACTAGTTTAATTCGTACTACTACTATTATTTCGACTGTTGTTACTATTACTACCACTACAACTTCTACTTCTGCTATTATTACTACTGCTACTACTAATACTACTACTGCTACTACTATTGTAATTATTACTAATGCTTCTACTATTATTGCTACTACTACTGTTACGACTGCTGCTGCGACTACTACCATGGATACGAGTGCTGTTACAACTTCTACTACTACTACAACTACAATAGCAACTACTACTACTGATGTTGCTGCTACTATTGCAACTGCTAGTACATTTGCTACTACTACTGTTACTACTGCTACTAGTACTACTGCTACTAATTCTATGGCTATTACGTCTGGAACTCCTACTACTACTAGTACTGCTACTACTACTACTAACTACTACTACTACTACGACTACTACTTCTACTACTATTAATACTGTTACTAGTACTACTACTATTAACTGCTACAACAACAACAACAACTGCTACTACTACTACTACTACTTTCACTGCTACTACTACGACTACTAATACTACTACTACTACTACTACTACTACTACTACTACTACTACTACTGTTACTACCACTACTACTACTAACTACTACTACTACTACAACAACAACAACTACTACTACTGCTGCTGCTACAGCTACTACCACCACCACTACTTCTACTGTTGCTACTACTACTACTACTACTACTACTACTACTACTACTACTTCTACTGCGGCTACTTCTACTACTACTACTAACTACTACTCCTACTGCTACGACTACTACTACTACTTCTACTACTAACTACTACTACTACTACTACTACTACTATCACAGCTGTTGCTGCTATTGCTGCAACTACTGCTAATAACACTACTACTACTACCACTCCTCCTCCTCCTCCTCCTACTACTACTACTACTTTTACTACTGCTACTACTACTACCACCACCACCACTACTACTACTACTACTACAGCCACAACTGCTACTGCTATTGCCGCAACTACTGTTATTACTACCACTACTGCTGTTACTACTACTACTAATACTTTTACTATTGCTACTACTATTGGTTCCTCAACTACAGCTACTGCCACTACTACTACAATTACTACTACTACCATTGCTATGTTTACTACTATAGCTACTACTACTAATACTACTACAACTACTACTACTATTGATACAATAGCTACTACTACTACTACTTCCACTTCTACTACTGTTGTTGCTCCTCCTCCTGCTGCAACTACTAATACTACAACTACGACTACTACTGTCGTGGCTCCTACTACTACTTCTACTACTTCTGCTACTGCAACAACAACAACTACTACTACTACTACTACTACTATTACTGTTGCTCCTCCTCCTGCTGCAACTAATAATACTACGACTATGACTACTAATGTCGTGGCTCCTACTGCTACTTCTACTACTTCTGCTACTGTAACTACTACTACTACTACTGCTACTACTACTACTACTGCTACTACTACTACTACTACTACTACTACTACTACTACTATTACTACTAATAGTACAACTTGTGCAACTACTTCTACTACTATTACTATTATTGCTGCTAGTAGTAGCAGCAGTTGTAGTCAGCTAGTAGCAGTAGAAGTAGTAGTTGGAATCGAAATAGTATTAGGAGTAGTAGTTGTTGTAGTGGTACTGGTAGTAATAGTAGGAGCAGTAGTCGCAGTTGGAGTTGGAGTAGTAGTTGTAGTGTTAGAAGTGGTAGTAGTAGACTAGTAGTAGTATGAGTAGTAGTAGCAGCTGTAATGGCAGTCGTAGTAGTAGTAGCTGCAGTAATTAAAGTAGTAGTAGTAGTAGCAGCAGCAGCAGTAGTAGTTTCAGCAGCAACTGTAGTAGTATTAGTAGCAGGAGTGTTAGGAGTAGTAGTAGTAGTATGAGTAGTAGTTGTAGCAATAGTAGTAGGAGTATTAGGTTTAGTAGTAGTATTAGTAGCAGTAACAATAATAGTTGTAGTAGGACTAGCGGTGGCAGTCGGTGAGGAGTAGGAGTAGGAGTAGGAGTAGTAGGAATAGTAGTAGTAGTAGGGTTTGTGTTTGTACTATTTCTCTTACTGCAAATCCTACTGTTACTTGTACCACTACCACTGCTCCTACTAATAATGCAACTGCTACTACTACAATTTCTACCACTGCTACTACCACTACTGCTACTGCTTCTACTACTACTATTGCAGCAATTATTACTGCTACCACTACGGCAACTATTACTCCTAGTACTCTTGCTACTACTACAACTACAACTACTATTATTTTTTGTAATGATACTCCTGCGGTTACTGTGACTACTACTACTTCAACTACCGCTACTACAACTGCTACTCCTACTTCTATCGCTATTGCTCGTAAAACAACAACTGCTAGTCCTACTACTACAGCTACTAGTGCTACACCTACTACTACTACCACTACTACTACTATATCCGCTAATATCTCACCAACTACTACTACTACTACTTCTGCTACCACTACAACTATTGTTGCTGCTCCTACTACTTCTGCTTCTGCTACCACTACTACTGTGGCACCTGCTACTGCATCTACTACTTCTACTCCTACTACTACTACTACCTCTCTTGCTACTACCAGTACTCCAACTACCACTGCTACTACTACTACTGCGACAGCTACTACTACTACGACTACTACAATAACAACAACTTCTATAATAACTACTGCAACTATTGCTATTTCTACAACTACTATAACAACTACTGCTACTTGTACTGCAACTACAACAACTACTACTAAAACTACAAATACTACCACTACCATTGCTGCAACTGCTACTACTGTTGCTTCTCTTACTAATTCAGCTACGGCTACAGCTACTACTACTACTACTACCACTACCACTACTACTACAACCACTACCACTTCTACTACTACTACTACTTCTACTACTGCAGTTGCTACCGCTACTACTACTATAGTGGCTGCTATTGCTCAACATCTCAAACAACTACTACTATTGCCACCCCTACTGCTACAACTATTATTGCTACTACAACTACTACAACTACGATCGTTGTTGCTGCTACAACTGCTGCTACTACTACTACTAATAGTACTACTACCACTACGACTACTGCTACTACAACTACAGCTACCACTACAATTACTACCACTGCTACAACTTCAACTACTACAACAACTACTACTGCTACTGCTTCTTCTTCTTCTACTACTACTACTAATATTGCTACTACAACAACAACTACAACAACAACTACTACTACAACTACAACTACTACAACTACTACAGCTACTACTACTACTACTATGACGACTACTACTACTACTACTGGTGCTACTTCAAAAACTACTACTATTCCTATTACTACTACTTGTACTACTATTTCAGCTATTACTGCTACTAATACACCTACACCAACTCCTACTAATCAAACTCCCACTATAACTAATACTATTGGTTCTACTACTACTACTACTAATACGATTGCTACTACTACTGTTGCTGCTACTGCAACTGCAATTTCTGTTACAAATACTACTGCTACTAGTACTACTACTACTACTACTACAATTACTACAGCCAGTGCTACTACTACTACAGTAACCACAATTAATACTGCAGCTACTGCTATAGCTACTACTACTACTACTACCACGACTACTACTACTGCTGCTGCTATTACTACTACTACTACTACAATTATTATTGCTACCACTATTACAACAACTGCTACCTCGCCTACTATAACCACTGCCACTACTACTACTATTGCTTCTCCTACTACAACTAATACTGCTACTACTACTTTTATTACTATTGTTACTAGTAGTACTGCTACTGCTACTACTGGCGCTGTTCTACTATTACTGCAACTACTGCTCCTAATATTGTTGCCACTACAGCTACGACTACTGCTACTACTACTACTATTACTACTACTACTATTGCTGGTGCTACTACCACGACCACAATTACTATTGCTACTACAACTTGTGCTTTTGCTTTTACAACTATTACTATGACTACTACTAATACTAATAATACTACTACTACTACTGCTACTACTTGTATTACAACTACTACTACTTTTGCTAATACTACTGCTGCTACTACTATTACTACTACTACTACTGTTACCACTGAAGAGCAACAATTATGACTGCTACTACTACTACTATTGCTGCAATTGCTACTACAACTGCTACTACTACTACTCCTGCTACTACTACTACTACTACTATTGTTGTTACTACTACTACTAATAGTAGTACTACTAGTACAACTACTATGGTTGCTGCTACTGGTACTACTACCACCACTAGTACCGCTATCGCTGTTGCTGCTACTACTGCTAGTGCTATTGCAACTGCTATGACTACTACTACTGCAGCAGTAGCTACTACTAGGGCAATTACTACTGCTACTACAACTACTACTACTAGTACTACCACTATTACTACTATTGCCGCTCCTACTGCTGCTACTATTAGTACTATTCCTTGTACAACTAATGTTGCTATTGCTCTTACAACTACAGCTATTACTACTACAAATACTACCGCTTGAACTAATACTACTACTACTTCTACAACTACCACTACTAGTACGACAACTAGTACTACTGCTACAAGGGATGCTACTACTTGTAATACTACTACTAATACTACACATACCACTACTACTACTACTGCTACTGTCGCTGCTACTACAACTGCTACTATGATTGCTACTACTGCTCGCACTACTACAACAAATACAACAACTACTGCTACTACTCCTACTACTATAATCACTACAACGACAACTTCTGCTACTGCTGCAGCTGCTGCTGCTGCTGCGGCAACTACTTCTACCACTTCTATAGTTGCTACTACTACTACTGTTGCTATAATTATAACAACCTCTTCACCTAGTTCTACTACTTCTGCAACTACTACTGCTACTACTACTTCTGCTACCACGACTACTACTACTGCTACTCCAACTACTTCTACAACTACCACAACAACAACTACTGCTACCACGACTACTACTACTACTACTACTTCTACTCCTCCTAGAGCTACAATTGCTACTGCTCATATAACTACTAGTGCTACTGCTACTACTATTACTACTACTGCTGTTACTACTATTACTACTACTACTACTACTACAACTACTACTACTATTACTACTACTACTACTCCTACTACGACGGATACTGCTATAGCTACTACTGCTGCTATTATTGCTACTGCAACTACTACTACAAATACTACCACTACCATTGCTGCAACTGCTACTACCGCTGCTTCTCTTACTAATACGACTACTGCTTTAACTACTACTACTAGTACTACTACTACTACAACTACTACTACTACTACTACTACCACCACTACCACTTCTACTACTACTACTACCACTACCACTTCTACTACTACTACTTCTACTACTATTGCTGCTACTACTACCACTGTGGCTGCTACTGTTCAACATCTCAAACTACTACTACTATTGCCACCCCTACCGCTACTGCTACTATTGTTACTAAAACTACTACAACTACGACCGTTGTTGTTGCTACAACTGCTATTACCACTTCTACTAATAGTACTACTACTACTATGACAACTACTACTACAACTGCAGCTACCACTATAATTACTACCACTGTTACAACTTCCACTACTACAACTTCTACTACAACAACGACTACTACTACTACTGCTACCAAAACTATTATTACTACAACTTCCCCTACTACTACCACTAGTACTAATACTTTTACTACTGCGCCTACTACCACTACTACTGCTACTACTTCCACTGCAACTACTACTGCCCCTGTTACTACTACTACTGCCATAACTACATCTACTATTACTAGTACTGCCGTTGCTTCTACAAACTACTACTTCTCCTACTACTACTCCTACTACTCCTACTACTATAGCTGCAATAACTATTGCAACCACTCTAACTACTGCAACTACTATTGCTTCTGCTACTACACTTCTTGTCCAACTTATACTGGTAGTACAACTACTACTGCCACTACTACTATTGCTACAACAACAACAACTACTGCTAAAACTATGACTACCACTACTCCTAAGGCTACAACAACTACTCCAACTACTGGTTCTCAAATTGCTACTAATGCTACTACTACGACTAGTGCTATGATTACTGCTACTACCACTGCTACTATGAATATTACTACTAGAACTTCTACTTCTTCTACCACAGCAACTACTAGTACTTCTATTGCCACTGCTCCAACTACTTTAGCTACTACTATTGCTGCTACTACTACTGCTGCTGCTGCTACTACTACTCCTACTACTCCTACTACCCCTACTACGCTTTCAACTGCTACTAATACTACTACTACAACAGCTACTACTACTACAACTTACTGCTACGACTACTCTTTCTGCGGCTACAACTCTCCCTACAACTACTTTTGCTTTTAATAAAATTACTGCGGCAACTACTACCGCAACTACTATTGCTATTACTACTACTACTATTACTATTACTACTACTACTACTACTATTACTACTACTACTACGATTACTACCACTATTACTCAATAACTACTACTAGCACTACACTATTACTAGTACTGCACTACTACTACTACTATGACTACTACTGCTACAAGGACTACTCCAACTACTACTCCTACTCCAACACCTTTTCCTACTACTACTACTACAACAACAACTTTTACTAACACTACTACTACCACTCCTCCGACCACTACTACTACCAATATTGCTGCTACTACTACTACAACTCCTGATATTGCTACCACAACTACAATAACTAGTACTCCTGCTACTGCTTCTACTACTACTATTACTACTACTACTATTACTACTACAACTACTACAGCTACTGCTACTACAACTACTACTACAACAACTACTACTAGAACTACTACAACTACTATTACAACTATTATTGCCGCCGACACTACTACTACACCCCGAACTCCTAGTACTACTATTGCCCCAACTACTACTACTATTACTCCTACAACTAAAATTACTACTACTACTACTACTACTACTACTACTATTACAGCTACTACTACTACTACTATTACAGCTACTACTACAACTACCACCACTAGTTCTAGTACTACTACTACTACAACTACAACAACTGCTACTACTACTGCTACTATTGCTACTACTACTACTACTACTACTTCTCCGACTATTAATACTACTACTACTTCTACTGCTACTATTTCTAATAATCCTACAACTAATACTACAGCTACTACTACTACAACTACTTCTACTACTACTACAACTACTATTGGTGCTACTTCAAGTACTACTATTCCTATTCCTACTACTTGTACTACTATTTCTGCTACTAATGCTACTACTACACCTACACCAACTCCTACTAATCAAACTCCCACTACAACTACTACTACTACTACTAGTACGATTCCTACTACTGCTGCTGCTACTACAACTATAATTTCTGTTATAAATACTGTGCTACTAGTACTACTACTACTATTAGAACAATTACTACTGCCAGTGCTACTACTACTACAATAACTACTATCAACACTGCTACTACTGCTATAGCTACTACTACTACTACTACCACCACTACTACCACTACTGCTGCTACTGCTGCTGTTGTTGCTATTGCTGCTGCTGCTGCTGCTATTACTACTACTGCTGCTACAATTATTATTGCTACCGCTATTACAACAACTGCTACCTCGCCTACTATGACCATTGCCACTACTACTACTATTGCTTCTCCTACTGCAACTAATAATGCTACTACTACTTTTATTACTATTGCTACTAATACTACTGCTACTATTGCTTCTACTGCTTCTACTATTACTGCTACTACTGTTACTAATATTGCTGCCACTATAGCTACGACTACTACTACTACTACTACTATTACTACGGCTACAATTGCTGCTGCTACTACCACAACTACGATTACTATTGCTACTACAACTTATGCTTTTGCTTTTACAACTATTACTATGACTTCTACTAATGCTAATACTACTACTACTACTACTACTATTACTACTCGTATTACAACTACTACTACTTCTGCTAATACTACTGCTCCTACTACTGTTACTACTAGCACTACTGAAAAGCAACTACTATGACTCCTACTACTGTTGCTATAGCTTCTACTACTACTATTACTATCGCTGTTGCTGCTACTACAACTGCTACTACTACTACTCCTGCTACTACTACTGCTACTACTATTATTATTACTACTACTATTAATACTAGCACTACTACTGCAACTACTGCGGTTGCTGCTACTGGTACTACTACCACCACTAGTAGCACTATCGCTATTGCTGCTACTACTGCTAGTGCTATTGCAATTGTTATGACTATTACTAATGCAGCAGTAGCTACTACTAGGGCTATTACTACTGCTACTACAACAACTACTACTAGTACAACCACTATTACTACTATTGCTGCTGCTACTGCTGCTACTATTAGTAATACTCCTTGTACTACTAATGTTGCTTTTGCTCCAACAACTATAGCTATTACTACTACAAATACTACCGCTGGAACTAATACTACTACTACTTCTACAACTACCACTACTAGTACGATAACTAGTACTACTGCTACAAGGCATGCTACTACTAGTAGTACTACTACTAATACTACGCATACCACCACTACTACTACTGCTACTGTCGCTGCTACTACCACTGCTACTATGATTGCTACTATTGCTCGCACTACTACAACAAATACAACAACTACTGCTACGATTGCTACTACTATAATCACTACCGCAACAACTACTGCTACTATTACAGCTACTGCTACTGCTGTTGCAACTACTTCTACCACTACTATTGTTGCTACTACTACTACTGCTGCTACAATTATAACTACCTCTACACCTAGTTCTACTACTTCTGCAACTACTACTACTACTACTACTTCTGCTACCACGACTACCACTACTGCTACTCCAACTACTACTACAACTACCACAACAACAACAACTACAACAACTACTACTACTACTATTAGTACTACTACTATTAGTACTACTACTTCTACTGCTCCTAGAGCTACTATTGCTACTGCTCATACAACTACTACTGCTACTACTACTACTACTGCAACTACTGCTACTACGACTACTACAACAACTACTACTACTACTACTACTACTACTACTACTACTACTACTACTTCTACTACTATTACTACTACTACTACTACTACTCCTGCTACTGCTCATACAACTACTACTGCTACTGCTACTACTACTGCAACTACTACTACTGCTACTACTACAACTACTACTACTACTACTACAACTACTACTATTACTACTACTACTACTACTACTACTACTACTACTACTACT